>PVLD010013375.1:0-56311 GCA_004027595.1 Dinomys branickii | reverse complement strand
TATGTATAGAGGAATATATATGAATATACATATGTGCAGGAGGGCTAACATGGTTCTACTATTGTATTATATCACTTAATGCTAAGCAATAATCGAAGACAGGATATTAGATTAATAGTGTATATCTGTATGTGTTAGCCTGAACACACACTTCGAAGATATCAATATGTAAAGCAGCAACAAGCGGTGTTTTTTTTTTGTTTTTTTTTTTCTGTTGTTGTTGTTGTTGATGTTGTTGCTGTTATTGATGTATGCCTGTTTTCTTTCTTGTCTTTGGATTTTTGGTTCTTGTGTTTTTTTTTTTTTTTTTTTTTCTGTTGTTGAGAGGATCAACTGTCTGACTAAATTTGCATGTTTGTATATGGGTCCATACATCTACAATTCGAAGATATCAATGGATAAAACAACAACTACTGTTGAGACCATATCACCTTGTCTATAGATTAGTTGTGATTATACTATTTTCTATGATAATAGGTGTCTGTTTGTCAATATGTTTTTGTACTTTTATGTTTCTAAAATAAAAAAAAAAAAAAAAAAAAAGAATGGAGGCTGCCATTTATGGAGCGTTTGTTATATTCTGAGACTTTAAATCATTTCATTTCACCTTCACGGCAACACTATATGGGTTTTTATAATCAACATCTTGTAGAAAGTATGATCCAGAGAAGTTATGCGACCACAAGACAGAAGCATGGTTTGAGATTAAGCTTCTCAGACGCTGAGATTCACATCTGGGTGATATCTTGGGGAAAGCAACCTCATGAATATTTATTGTCTGACCTCTGCAGTTGTGAGGTTGTGTGGAGAAGCATAAACAGCTTTGAGTGTTCGCTAATGAACTGGGGTAGCGGCTGGAGAACTGCCATCTGCAGCTCCTTCCTTTCAAGTGTGCAGATCTGGAGTAATATTTTTGAATCAATATGACAAATTGTGCAGAGAGATTTCAGCATCATGAATATTATCTTGCAGGGAGAACGGTTACGATTTTCTTTTTTGCTTAATTCAAACTCTGTTAAGCACAGGAAATATCCCCAAATATTTATTCTACAGCACAGTAAGGAGCACAAATTTTAGTGAGGTCACCTAAGGCAATGGAAATTTGGAATGCCAAGCATTGATGTAAAGACTCTGAGCTGTCAAGTAAATTCCTAAAACCCGCATTCACGTTTTAGTATTCACAATATGGCCCAGGATAAGACAGCACATTGTCAACACAATTATATTTTGTTCCCCAGATGGAGTCCTGCAAACATATTTGCTCGCATGGATCTAAGAATTACATTTCACCCTTGAGGAATTTCTATGTTTCCTTGACCCTCTCATTACTGTTTTCTCTGAGGTCTTAAGGAGATCAGTCTAGAAGCTTCGTTTATAAGGATGGTTCCCATTTGATTGTACCACAGAGTGAACTCAGTGTTGCGGCCAGACCAGTGGGGAAGTGAATGGATTGGCTCTGGGGAGGGAAGTCAGATGAGGACAGGTGGCAGAAATAAACCCAGCAGCTTGGCACCTGTTTTGTTTTATCTTTCTAATCAGTTCTTTTTTTCTGAAGCACAGCCGAGGTGTTAATTCTCGCTGATCTGGTCCCTTAGGATGGCAGGAGCATAAGCTGGAAAGGCAGCGTGGGAGGGCATCTGGCCGCCATCTGGGGCCTCATGGGACGGTGGTTTCCAGCACCTTGTGCAACCTTGGCAGAGGAGGCAGGGCTGCCCGGAAGAGGTTTTCGGTAACAAGGATCACCTACCTCACACTGAGGGAATGCGGGATTAAAAGCCCGTGTTAAGCATTTTGTGACTTAAGTATATTTAAAGTATAAAGTTTCCAGCCAAATTTTATGTGTGGTGCTGTGACAAACGTGCGCCTAACGTTAGATAATAAACGCATTCCTAAAATGTAAAGGGGGTGTATTAGCAGATACCCTAGCCACATCCTTGGTTCTCCCCAGGTCCGGGCAAATAGCTATGATAACAGTGTATTTAATTTTGCGGTTGCAGAAACGGAGATGCAGATGAATTAAACTACCTAAGATCATGAACTTGTAAGGATTCACTCTGGCTCCCTCTGATAGCAAAGATACTGCTTTCCTACTGTACTCCAGTGTATATCAGTGTAGCTGTAGACATCCAGCCGTCTCTTAACTGAGTGGGAGGTTACTTCTTGTAGTCCCTTTAGGGAATGCATTTAACCCCATTGTTTATTTTTTAGAAATTTCATTTTTATGTTAATTTAAAAAAATCTATCTCTAGCAATATTACTAGTATTATTTAAAAATATATGGTGTATTTAAATGTAACAATATATGTCTATTCCTTTATGTATGTTATTTCATTGTTATAGCAATACTCATGTATGAGTCTCATTTACAGATCAGGAAAATAAAGTGGAATGAGGTTAAAATATACGTTCAAGGACACACAGCTGGTAAATTAGAATGTTGGACATGCTTTTTTCTACCATATGCTGTTTTTATGATTTAAAAAAAACCCCACATTATAATTTCCACTTTTGAAAAGAATGACAGGGGTAACTCAAGTTAATGTAAATATCTTGAATGATAAGAATCAGATCGGGCTGATTGTCAGCCTATAAAGAGAATTTACGATAAAATAACTGGTTTTTTTTTGGTTAGATAAAATTGTGAGTGTAAATAACACATAATATGGAATGGCTTGCATTAAGGTGTTCTTTGTGTTTTACCCTTAACATTTATTTAGTCTTACTATTGGTCTGTAAAACAGTTATGCAAGATTTTAGAATGATAACAATACTTTTTAATTGTGAAATTGTCTTATTATAAGAAATATATGTGTGATCTTACCCTCACTTCCTGGCAGAGAGCTCCAACAACCTTTGTAATTTTCTGACTAAGGTACCACGAACATCTTGTGTGCTTCTATTTAATCTTTGGTTCCTGACTTGGTAGAGAGTTCCTAAGTCCCTTGGAGTTGCCTAAGTGACCAGAAATGTTTCATACTAATGGGGTGATTTCTGATGGGCTTCTGGGTAGCTTTGGATGGGAGCTGGTCAACAAAAGATTGTGCATGAGTGGAAACTTGGAATTTCCAGCTCATTCTTCATCCTCTGTCATAATTATACCCATGTGATGAAAGCTCCATGAACACCCTGAAGTGTGGTAGGGAGCTACTTGCAACTGGTATGTGAAGTAGGGGCAGCATTGTGGGCCTGTGCCTTTACCCTGTGATGTCTGTACTAACTCTAGGTAGTGTTGGAATGAACTTAGTACACCCACTTGGTATCTGAAGACCAGGAGAGCTGGTTGATGTAGGAAAATTCTTTCACATCTGGTATGAGTACAGTGTAGCAGAGAAAAAATACTGTGCTTTTCACTGGCCCTAAAAGATAATCACAATAAGTGCCAAGTTTTGTTTTAATACTGAGAGAAAACTATATTATTTTAGATTAAACAATGTTAAATTTGACATTTTAATCTCAATTTTTTAAAATAAAAAGTTGATTTTTGCTTGAAATTTACAGCATTATTAGAAGACATTATCAGCAGTTCAGTAAGTTTCTTCAGCCATTACAATTTAGGAGTCAAAGAGAACAGAATTTTTCTCAGATGACAGGAATGTAGGAACAAATGTGACATTTATCATTTTAACTTGTTGCTGAACTGCAGGTAAAAACACTGGGACTAATAAATTCTTACTGGAATGGTTACTTCTTTCACTAAATTCTTTAAGTGAGACTTCAGAGATAGATGAGCAATGTTCTGAGTTTTCCAATCTATCATAATAATGTTCTGAGGATTGCTTGATGCAGAAATTAAAATTGTTATTATCCTTCAGGTGTGGACTAGGCAGAGAGGTAATTTATCTACTATTATGTAGTCTGCCAAGTGAGTGATTTGGATGGACTAAGAAAGTACACACATTAGTCACATAGAGTTTCAATTCTGACAGTTTAATAGTTATGCAGAGAGGTGGGCATCTAGTGCCATAGAGGACATGTTTAAACAAGCTGTCTTTCATGAAGATCCATACAGATCCAAGATGTATGATTCAGCTTGACATGACTACCACAATTTTTTTAAATTTTAAAAGTAAAAGAACAAAAACATATTAACAAACAGACAGCCACTTACAAAGTAGCACAAGAATAGTACAATCAAAACTGAATTACAGAGAAGGTGACAGGGAATTAACAATAGTTGTTGTATTACATATTGATAACTTCAAAGTGTATGCTCAGGAAAACAAATACAGACATGCAAGATTGATCAAACCACTAATCATTAACTGTTCCTTACAATAAAGCAACGTAAGTCAGTAGTACAACTATGTTAGCTACTCTGCATATATATATATAGATACATAATTATCCCTTTCTTCCTTTCCTCTTTCCCCTCATCCCAGTTTCCTTACTTTTGAGCAGTTTCATTTCACAATGTTTGTCATACCTCCTAATTTATATTCACACTTTCAGGTTCTTACACTAGTGAGACAATATGTTGCTTACACCATGCACATCTGATTTATTTCACTTATGAGTATGGACTGTAGTTGTGAACATTTACCTATAAAAGCCCCAAGTTTGTCTCGCTTTATAGCTGAGTAATATTCCATTGTATGAAAATGCCACAGTTTTTTTATCCATTCCTCAGTGGATGGACATTTGGGTTACTTCCACGATTTAGCTATTACATATTGTGCTGCTATGAACATGGGTGCACATATTTTGCTGTGACATGATGTTTTCAGATCCTCTGGGAAAATACTCAGGAGGGGAATAGTTGGGTTGAATGGGACCTCCAGACCTAGTTTGTTGAGGAATCTCCAAACAGATCTCCACAGTGGTTTCACCAGTCTGCATTCCCATCAGTAATGGAGAAGAGTTCCTATTTCTCCACATTCCATTTGTTGCCTATGTTCATCTATTTTTTTTATCTGTTTCTTCTCTAGATGTGTGGAGCATTTCTTTCATTATTATTGTCATTTCATTTTTTGCCTGAGAGATTATGTCTGATCTGATTTCTTCTATGGCCTGATGGAGTTGTTTCTTTACTTTAGATGTGATCATTTCAGAGCTTTCAGGTTTGTGGCTTTCAAGTTCTTGTATGTCATTGTCTCTTGGACTTGTTTTGGGTCAAGTTGAGGTCTGAAACTCCATTTTGCTCCTATTTCTTGTCATTTTGGATGTCAGATGGAATATGCTGAGTTAAAAGCTACCCAGAAAGTTCACCAAAGGATTGTAGGGACCCTAGTTTACCTGGATATCAAATTTATCTGAAGATGGTAACAGGCCATGGACCACTGGGCCCAGGAGCTTCAGGCAACTGCTGGGGTGCACAGCTCAGACCATACCTGTGATGGTGGGGGAATGCTGGCCTTCAGTACCAGGGGTCTCCAGGCCATGGATGGAAAGTGTGTAGGCCTGAGCCATGTATCCCATGGTGGCAAGACAGGGGCTGCTGTTTGGGGATCCTCAGGTATCTGGTCAGGGGAGAACAAGACTCACCTCTCAAACTAGAGGACAACAGATCTCGGGGCTGCTCCTGTGCAGCAGGACTCACCTGCCAACAAAACATAGAAATGGGCAGGTCAAGCACTGACTGCTTCCCCAGGCTGAGCTCCTTCCCTGTCCAAAAGGAGCAGTGTGGAGTGCATGTACAGGCCTCACCCTCCAATGGAGAGTTCCACATAGAACTGGGCTGATTTTGTGCCACAGGCCTCACTTGCCAACAGAGGGTGACTGCAGCCATTTTGAGTGGTAACCACTATGATTTCCCCTCAGTAATGCTGGTTTGATTTTCCTGCAGTTTCCCAATGTACTATAAATGGACAAAACCATTAGAGAGGTGTGTGGAATTTAAGAACCAGGCCCTTATATCAGGAATGTACCTGACCCTTTGATAGTAACTAGAAAAAACCATTTACTTTTGTTCCAACCACTTTATAACCCTTGTCTCCTGTCCCAAATTGGCTGGTGATGGTAGTGAGGGTCCATCTGGTCTCGCTGATCCTTGGACTATGCTTCTATATGTTAACAGCCCCTCCCCATCGTCATTTGTGGATGTGTTTGCTTGTTTCTCCAGTCTCCCAGTACCTTGGGGCTTGTGCTCAGACACTGGCACCAGGCTGTTCCAGAACATAAGTACTACCCTTTGTCTAATTATTTTCCATTTATTTTTGGCACACAGTAGGTCAACAGTTTATGCTGTTTGGAAAATCCCCCAAATCACAAGTGAACTCCCAGATAAAATAAAAGATAAGAGAGTGAAATAATGGGTAGGACCAAGCATCCAGTGACATTTTTGTTTATCTTTTATTGAAATAGAGCGTGCTCCTGTCTACAGTGGAGATCAAGCTCTTGGAATCAAAATTTTAATGTCAGACTTTGATGTTTGCTTACAATCTTCTTGTATGTAAGGCCGATAAAAGGGACGGGAAAGAGAGAAGAAAGGAAATGAAATATAAACGCGATTTTAGGTGAGCAGTTCAATTTCCTCAGCACTTTAAAGTAATACATACTCATATGTGCATATATATTTATGTATGTACATGCACATGAAAAAGAAGATACCTATGGGCTTAACTTAGCAATCAGCTTTTACATTTTAGTTTTTTAAGTGTAGTTTAGTGTACATAATAACTGCATTTATCTTGGGGAATTGATATATATACGTATGTCATCTTAATCACTTTTTATGTCCCTTTCTCTTCTCTGCCATCCAATTCCCCAATCCTGCCTTTTTATTTTTTAAAGTATAAAAGAAAAAGAACAACAACAACAAAGAAAGGAAAACATTAACAAAGAAGCACAAAGTACCACAAGAACAGTACAATCAAAATTGAATTATAGACAAAATGACAGGGAATTAACAATGGTTGTTGTATTACATATTGATAACTTCAAAGTGCATGCTCAGGAAGACACATATAGACATACAGTCTTGTTCAAACAACTAATCATCAACTATTCCTTACCATAAAGTGACATAAGACAATAGTGGAACCATGTTAGCCATCCTACACATACATACATACATACATACATACATATTTGTCCCTTTCTTCCTTTTCTCCTTTCCCTCATCCCATTTGTTCTTTACTGTTGAGCAGATTCCCTTCATACTTCCTAATTTATATTCCAATTTTCAGGTTCTTATACTAGTGACACAATACGTTGCTTGCATATGTACCTCTGATTTATTTCACTTAGGAGTACGGTGTCTAATTGTGACCATTTGCCTATAAAAGCCCCTAGATTGTCTTTCTTTACAGCTGAATAATATTCCGTTGTGTAAAAATGCCACAGTTTTAATCCAGTCCTCTGTGGATGGACATTTGGGTTGTTTCCATGATTTAGCTATTACAAATTGCACTGCTATAAACATGGGTGCACATATATCATGGTGATATGTTTTCAGATCTTCTGGGAAAATACCCAGAAGGCCAATCCCCCTTTTTTAAAGGAAAGTGATTTTACTCCCTTTTTTTTTACCTCCCCCATGACTGACTTATCTTCTATTAGGGCTCAGTAGTTTCTTATAAGATAGGGAAGTTGTGGGCAGGGGTATCTTACAACACAGGGACTTGCAGTATTTCTGGTGGGAAAGAGAAAACCAGGCCCCTCGGCATCATCTCCCCTCTCTAAAGTTAGCTGTTTGAGGGCAGGACTTACACTTATGCGATTAGAGCTCTGAAACCTGGAGACATGCAGAAATATTGACTGATGATAGAAACAAAGATTTGCAAATTCTATTTTGGGCTAGATGTATAAAGTTTTACATGTGAGCTATTTAAAGTGACATAAATAACTATTATTTATTATCGTGTAATCAGATTCATGTAAAACATATTACTTTGAAAAAATTTCAAATTTATAAATATCGTCTTTCAAATTTGTAACAAACTTCTCTAGTTTCTCTGTGTCTTTTAAAATTCCTGAAGTGCTTACTCAGCAGAGTCAAGATGCTATTCACAGAAGGAAGGGAAAAGAAAAAAATACATGTGAACACAAGATAGCTAAGGTAGTCATTCTGCTAGTTTCTTTTAGTTCATTGAAGGGAACAGTTTGTGCTTATATTGTTTGATCCTTCTTGCGTGCCTATATCTTGTAATCTCAACAGCTATTTTGAGGATAACAAAAAACACTATAGTAATCATTGTCTATTTCTTATTATCTCATTTTGAAAGTCTGTATCATAGTTTTTACTCTTTGAAAAAAGGTGCTTTTCATATTTTTCAAGGAAGCAACATGATGTTTTAAAAATAATACTTGTGGGGTAGTCACTATAGGTAAAAGGAAAATGAGCAGGCCACATGGTACCTAATTATACTATAATCAATCTGGTGGTCAGACAAAGACTGGCCATTAGCAGTTTGTTTTGGGATGAAAAAGTTTACTTAATGAGCAATTCTTTATTGTATAGTCCAACAGTTATGTACTTGGATTATATTTTTAAAACTAAGCTCAGCTTTACATGTAGAGAGCAATAGCCTCCTACAAGTTTAATAGAATCTTAAGACAATCCTTAACTACCTACCTGTCTGGTGCCCCTCTAGACTTGAGTGTGGAAATGAGGTCTTGTTTGCTACTGTGTTCTCAGAAGCTAATGTGGTAACAAACATAAAAGTCACAGAAGAATTAATTATTCATTGTTTGCATACTGTTTGGGGTTAAAAATTTTTTACAGATTAATATCTCTCAGTGATCCAAATGGCTGAATAAATTATTATTTTTTCCATATTTTGATGAATTCAAATTCATTTTGTATCATTCTAGAAGTCTGTTTACTTTTTGATCAGTACTAGAATTCTTGGAGTTGGTCTAGTTGGTGACATGCTTGTAAATAACTTGATGATGCCTCACCAGACAAAACGTACTCCTTCTTTGGCTTTGGAGCTAGCTGTTACAGATTTTTGGAGGATAATATAATCAAGTATCCATAGGGGTCTCCTAACTGCCCAATTCTTAGATCAGCAGTAAAAACACATTTTAAAAAATCTATTACCTTTCTGTTGGTATCTGTGTGAGATAACGACTATGAACAATGTTTAATGGCAAGGGGAAGAGGGACTTTCAGTCACTTTCGGACCATAAAAGCTTCCAGAGGGACGTGGGTCTCCAATTTAATTTCACAGGTTTTGGAATCTGTTCACCAATTAATGTGCAGTTTTCTTAAAATTTTACCATTTCACAGAGGAATCAGGATTATGGCCCTCATAATGGGTAAGAGAATGCTGTAAATTATTGTCTGTTAGCTGCACACCCAGCCACATTCACAAATACACACTAATTGTTGTGGGAGCTGAGGACACTCATCATGAGAGGAGAGCTGCAAAGGACAGTAAAGGAACATAAAATGTCTTTCAAAGTGTTATGATATTGTTTTGTAGAAAAAAGAGACATTGGAGAAAGAGAAAAATTATATCTGTGTATATGTATTCAACATGAATAAGTAAAATTAATTGATACCTTAGTATTTGTAAATGCTGATGGTGATATCAGCAAATAACTAACATTTTTTGGTACTGGGATTAAACCCTTATACATGAGCTCTACCCCTGATTTTGTGTCTCCAAGCTCCACAGGAATAATTTTTGTGAAATTTAATGACTATCGACTTCTGTTTATGTTTACTGTATGCATTTTACTTTTTCAAAACAATAAAATTGTTGGAATTATTATTGTTACAATATTCAAATTATACTATACCCATCTCACCTATTTTAAAACATGTTATTTATTACTTTTTAATATATAAAATTATTGTAGGTCATACAAAAATTTTAAGATTCTTAATATTGTTTATCAATATGTATAAATCCAATATATCTAATGTCCAAATATGTTATATTCTTGAACATATCTCAAAATTAAAATATAGAGATCTTTTGGTATATTTTGATTTTGTTTCTGAACAAATTGGTTTTAGGTGGAACAATGTGTGTGTGTGCGTGTGTGTGTGTGTGTGTGTAGGAATGATTATACATGTAGCCTGGATGTATCTATGTTAGATTCTGAAATAAATAGAAACTCTCATGTTAAGAATGGTTTCTTAAATACTTGTGTTAGGATTATCTAGGCATTTGCCTTAAATTTTAACTTGAATTTCAGGATGGAAATTAGGCATGTAGTCAGTTAATTACACAATTTGTAAGAAAATTTGTAGGAAGTCAATACTCAAGATTTATAACTGGTTTATTTTTCTTTAAAAATTCATTTTTATTATTTGAAATATTATTAGAAATAGGATGTGTGTTATAAAAAATGAAAGAATTCAATAGTGAAAAGTGAGACCTTAAACCATCTGAATCGTTCTACTCCAAGACAACCATGTTTTTCAGAGGAAAATGCATGTTTTCCAAAGAAATAAATACATCGTTCAAAAAAATTTTTATGTAAAATTGTCTTTTGTTGTAATTATTATTTCATTGATTTTTTAATAAATAGAGACTGTAGTATCTTTTCATAGGATTGCATCATTTCAAAGCAATTTCCATTTAGAAAAATAATTCAATTCTTGGATGTGAACTCTTGGAATCTATTGGCTGTAAACACAGAACACTCAATTTATCTTGTTTAAAAAGGGATTTTCAAACTGGGTGTTGTGGCACTGTCTTGGTTACTTTCTTCTCGTTGCTGAGACAAAGTAGCCAACACCGAAAATGAAGGAAGGAAAGGGTTATTTAGCTTACAGTTTGTGGAGGTTTCAGTCCATACTTGACTGGTTCAGAGGCAGAGTGGCACATGGCAGAGGGCAAACTGTTCATGGCAGCAGAGCACAGCAAAAACAACCAGCAAAAGGGAAGACTGGCTGCAAGCAGCCTCTTTTCTTCCCTTACATTGTAAACAGCCTACCCCCACCCAGGGGGCATGTAGCTCTCACATAGTCTTCATGCCTTCCTCTTCTACAGGCTCAGGATGTATACAAAGTAAGCACCTTGGCTTCCTGCTGAATCACTCAGCCAAATCTCTAGACTCCCCAAGTTGACACAATGTATCAACCATAACAGGCACACACCTATAAGCCTAGCATTCCGGAAGCTGAGACAGGATTGTCACATGTTTGAGGTCATAGTGAGTTCAAGGCCAGCCTAAACTACATAGTGACACCCCGTCTTAACACACACACACACAAAAACCCACAAAGGATGATTATGACTTGAAGATTGAAGAGTCTGTGACTCAGTGAGTCTTCAGGTTTGCCCTAATTTGCAGAACCAAATGATAGTGTTGTATTTCTGTCTCCTGTACATCAGCACCACACACTCACTGCTCTTTTCATTGCCTAACAGTGGCAAGAGGGCTGCAATTGTGTATGGCTTTTCTGAAAGCTTTCTCCTGTCTTCCTTTCTCACTGTGTGCTCACGGGGTCTCTCTTCAGTTGGTGTGTCTGTGTCCTGGCATCCTGTTTTATAAGGATGCTCATCATATTGGATTAGAGCCTACCTTACCGACACTGTTTAATCTTAATTACTTTAAAGGCCAATCTCCACATCAGAAATGCTGGGAACTAGGACTTCAACATACAGACTTGGAGGGGATAGAGGGGCTAATACCCTCCCTCCAAAGCCAATATCACAAGGGGTCCTGGCTCCCTCCTGATGCAGCGGATGCGTAAAGTAGGGTTAGTAGATCCCCAGATGAAAGCAGCTACTGTCAGCAGCACTAGAATACATGGCTTCTTGCCAGCCCAAATCACAAGTATCCACTCATTTAGAAATACAGGCGAGAGGTACAATATCAGTAGTAGTCATTTTTTGGTGACATATTAGTGGTGAATAATTAAACAATAAACAAATAAATAGATTATTGGATTAAACTTTACGTTTCCACTTCAAAGGAGAGAAAAACATTGTCCTTCTTGAAAGAACAAAGTAGCTTTAACAAAACACTTTTTACGAAGAAAACCTGGGAAGGTTCAGTTCTCTGATCTGTTTTCAACTTAAAGCTCAATGGAACACTTTAGAATACGCAAAAAAACAATTAGTATAGGATATGGCTTTATGCTTTAACCTGTGATACCAAATGATTTTTTCCCATAATTGTATCTTTTCTAATCCTTCCCTTATAAAACAAACAAAATAAATAAACTACTCAATATTCAGTGAAGGGAAGTCAATGGAACAAAAGATCTACACGTGTTAAAATTAGGGAAGACCTGGTTATTTTAACATGTAAACATCATGAGCATTCAGTCCAACATTTATAAAATTTGTGACCAAATTAATCAGGATATCAGGAGCCAACATCCACAACCCTAGCTCCTGAGAACAGTAGTTGTAAGTGGAAGTACTCACAACAAAAAGATAGCTTTTTCCCTTCTCTTGGTAGGGCAAGGGCTCAAGAGCAGCCTATGGGAAGTATGGGAAACAGCTCATTTCCTGTGTGTGTCTTTCATACTTTCTGGCAGGGGAAGCTGGGAGGAGGAGCAATTATACAGAAAGGTTCACACTGCCCGAAGTCAATCAGTGCTGCCAGGGAACATGATACATGGTTGGCATAATCCTCTGCTTTCGAGATGAGCCTTGAGCTCCTTGTAAACCTCATGAACTGAGTGTGTGAGAGAGGTAAATTGATTCTGTTGTCAGAAGAAAGGTGAATAGAACTTGCGGAGGCAAACAAGTGATGTTCATTATACTCAGAGAAATGAAGTTATTGAAGCCAAGGCGTACTCAGGGAAATTACTGTATTTCAGAGTTAAACATGTAATCTTACAAGTATACAAACAGGAAGCAATTTACCTGTTAAAGAAAAAGCATAGCTTAATTTCAGCTACTTTATAAGCAAAAGAGCAGGAAAATAGTATCTCCAGAGCTTGGAAGGAGAGAAGACTTCACTTCAGAAGTCTACATCCAGTCATGTCATTAAAATGTCAAGGTAACAGAAAGATACTGTCAAATATACAAAGACTTTTTGACTGTGTTTACTGCATAAAAAATGGACTTGAACGCATAATCTATTCAGACACAGGAACGGAACAGTGGGAAGAAAACTCTGGTGATAAATATTAATGGTTTAAACATAATTACTGCAGTTTTAAATTTTAAAATATAGCTACTAAACTAACTTTTATGATTATAATTCATGAGAAAAACTATATCATGCAAATAATATAGATTAATAATTTAGATATAACACATTGGGGAAAGCACTCCAGGATATTTCACCAAAACTGGGAGAGAAAAGGTAGCAAAATTATACAGATTTTTGCATTATTCATAGATAACAGTGAATAATATAGTATCTAAATATATAAATAAAAGTGTAGAAAATAACTAAATGAAATATAATAGTCCATAGTGTGTAATACTTCTTCCAGCTGTGACAGATGGAGAAGGCCAACATTCAATACAGATATAACATCTATAATGATATAATTTAATATAATTGTTAGAATATCTATAAAATTATACCTCATAGAGGACTTACTTTTTCAAGTCCCTATGGATCAAAGGAAATCTCAATAAATTCTAGAGAGTAGAAAAGCATAATCTTTTAATATAACTTAGTAAAACTACACCTACCTAGCAAAAAGAAAACAAAGTATAGTACATTTGAGCAACTAGTGAGTCAAATAGACAATAAAAACTGAATTACAAAATAATTTGAAAATAATTTTAAGCACACTATATATAAATTCTTTTGGAAAATAGAATGAATAGAATAGAAGACTCAATGTAGGATGTTGAAAAAATATGTTCACTGAAAATCAAATGAAAAAATTAATAACTAGAAAGAGACATAGATATACCCAGGAAATTTATAGATATAATGATTGTAAAACAAACATTCAAATAGGCACCTTTGTACTTAGCCTTATTGGAGGGCTGGGTAGGAACAGATGAAGGCAAATATACATGTTCTTGAAGGTAAGAACAGGGAATATCAATAAAATAGAATGATTAATAGAGATGTAAGAATATAGATTTTTAAAGTTTTGCTAATTGATAAGAAAAAATCTTTGAAATAAATTATTTGCTGGGAAATATGTTACCCAAACTAATTCCTACAGAGAGATAAATACCTAAACAATCAACAGACATGCAGAAAACTAGAAAAATTTTAAGAACCACTACTTTCATTTCCATCTACCTTTTTTCTTTTTTTCTTTTTTGGTACCAAGAGTTCAACTCAGGACCTTGTGCTTTCCAGGCAAGTGCTGAGCTACTAAGCTATATCCCCAGCCCGCCATCTATCATTTTTGAAACCAAACACTTTGTCTACAGTGTTCTGGCAGGAATATTAACTATCTATAAAATGAAAAAAGTATGTTTAGTAGTTCTGAGGTTTTGTATATTCTGTCAGTTCTTCAGTATATATTTTATCTAGTCTATATATTTTAATCAGATTAAGAAATGTACTCTTATCCATTGCCTCTTGTCTTTATGGACTCCATTGGCTGGTTTGCCAAGTGTTCTAATTAATTACAAATCCCAGAAGCATCTTACTGAAGGGGATGTCGTTGTTCTACTCCCTCCGTTTCTAAGTTAGGAAACACACTCATAGAGGTGACATGACCTTTTCTATCATGGTCATCAAGCAAGCTAGCGATGGAGCACTGATTGAGATAATGTAGGTAAAAGTGCCTGTGCCAGGTGTTAGATGAAAGCTGCTGTCATATGTAATTCACAGACTTGTTCGCCCTTTAGCTCTGGTTCACAATTGAAGTGTATTCAGGTTCTTACTGCCTATCTTTAAGGCAGGGTAAGGACAAAAATTTGTAAACATACATTAAAAACTTACTGAGTTGGTAAAAATATGTTCTGAGGAGGTTACCTTCAACGTAAATGCTCAGGGTAGCAGATGTTAAAAAACTTGAACAATTTAAGTGGGATGTTCAAAAGTTTTTAGCAGGGGTCTCGCAAGATTATCAAGGGCCTCCTCATTTATAAAAATAGACTCATCAGTGTACTGCCTGGGTAGTTAAGAATGTCGCATCCTGACATTAGCGTGCCATCAAAGCTGCCAAGGAAAGGCAAGCTGAGAGGCAACAGCTGTATTTCCCAATGATGGAAATTCTCAGGGTGTCTCAGAGGTCTGTGGGAGTCATTTATATCCATCAGAGGCTCATTGGTGAGGTGGGTTTCTCTTAATATTCTCTAAGACCAGGTCCTTCAAAGTTGAGCACTGGGTGTGGGAGGACTTATCCATGGTGGCCAACCTATGGCGCGCAGCTTGAAAGACAAAAGATGTGAATGCATCAGTTGTTTTTTCTAAACTAAAATCTGAGTATTCAGGTTTACTTGCATTACTGGCACTTTGTGATAAGTAAGTGGGTTTGGGGTTGCAGTGTGGGAGCTCATCTCTGAAAGGTTCGCCATTGCTGATGGGTCTATCTTCCCTCTCTCTTCTAACAACAGCTGTATTTTCAGCTGGCTCAACCACTGTGTCAAGGTCAGTCTTTGCACAGATAAATCAGCATTATTCATCCACATAACCAGAAGAACATTCACAATATCTTTAAGATCCACTAGGGTAGGGATTTTTTTTGTCTTTCTCTGTGTTATATCCTTGTGCCCACAGAAGTATCTATAATAAAATGCAGACTCAAAAATATTCACTAAAAAAAAAAAAAAAAAACACCACTTGTTTCTCTAAGACCAATCTTCTCTTGCAGTGTTTACTTCACTTAGATTCTTACCATCTTTCCCCCCAGGTTATGATGGCATTCAATCCAGTTTCCTTGACTACAGTTTTAGCCCTAGCTCTCATCCATCTTTCAAAGTAGAGGCAGATCTAAAATGTTTTTCTGTCTTGGAACTCTCAAAAGTACTTTGAAAGGTCACTGAAGCTGCTGGACCAACGTTAAGGTTTCTAAGATGGCGCCTGAGGTCCTCCATGATCCAGTCTTCAGCCACATTCTTCCTCACTCTTTGTGTTCTAGTAGCCACACCTTGCTTTCTTGCTCTCTACGTATACTAGACATTGCTTCTCATTACTTATTTGCTCTACCCAAGCTTTAAATCTGCTTAGAATTTCCCCACAGCACTTGTCTTTAAGATTCAGAGCAGGAGTATTCTCTTGTCAAACACTGCTGATCTCTCTCTCTCTTTACACTCTCATAGGGTGTTCAGTGCCACATTAGTATCTCGTATGAAGAATTCTACCACAGAACTTTCCACATGGCACTATGGTGATCTTTCTTATCCCTCAAAAGGTAAGTTTCTGCGAGGTAACGATGATTTCATATCCATTTTTGAGATTTCAAATACCTTTCACAATAAATGGGAGTTAGCTGAATTCATAAAGGTATTGATTTTATTTGTAGATTAAAAGAAAGAAGAATTCTCATGCCTTTGTGTGGATGTGTGGGTGTGCTCAAATGGATAATATATAAATTTTATTCACTCTGTTGTGTACAAAGGATTTTGGCTTACTAACCTTATTTTCCCTAATTAAAAGACAAAACTGAAAGAAAACAGTTCTATTCCTACTCCCCAACAGATAAACAAAGAAAAGAAGAAAAGGAAAAACTGGTTACAGACTTGGAGGAAAAAAATGAAAGCAACTTTGCAGAGAAAATTATCTTGGGAGAAGATAATTTTGTTGTCTGATTCAAATGTCCAAAAGTTGCTCACACCTCTCTAGAGTACAAAGTCAGTTTGTTTCATAATTATGTAAATGCCCATGGTGTCTGAACTGGTCTTGTGAATTTCCTGTAGAGATTTCATTATTCTGAACCAGAGGCAGTGTCTGTTGGGAATAACTTGAAGATTTGCTTTCAGTGTTTCTGACCTGCTTTGATTCCTACGTGCTTGGAATCATAACATAATAAGAGTCTAGTGCCTTTGCTAACCTGATATCTTAAATTTGTATGGTCTTTGTGGTAGTTAGTGGGTACTTCTGTATACCTACCTAATACTTATTCTCTCCTTCTTTATTGTAGAATTCTATAATTTTGTACAGACCCTCATAGAGTGGTGGGGTTATAAAGTAGGTTTGGCCCACGAAATAAAAGCTGAGCTTTTTTGGATGAAACTTTGAGGAAGGTTTTTTCAAAGGGGTGTACTTGGGTACCTTGTTCATTTGCCTTTCATTCTTCATTCACTTTTCTTTCTGCCTGGAAGTGGAGCATGCTGGAATGATGTGCTAACAGTGCCGTGGAGCTAAAGGTTCAAACAACTTGGGTCTCAAGGATGTGGAGCCACAGTAGTATCTGTATTTCTCATTCTGTAGAAAAACGTCATAGCTCTGACACTACTATTCATTAAGAAGGATCTTTTAGTAACTGATGGGTTCTTTCAATGTTATTAAAGAGAAACTGACATTTAAGTGTTGGGCAGTATTTAAATAACCCTTTGGTTAGGGAAAGAGAAGCCAAGAGACATCATATGAGTGGGGCAGGCCAGCAACAATGAAAATAAAGTTGCTTTACATAATAAAAAATAACATACGAGGAGTTTGAAAACAAGAATAGGATGTCTGGGAAGACAGGGAATGAGAAAAAAGAGGAGACATGGAAAGAAGCTGCTGGAAGAGAAGGGCAGTAAGGTTATACATGGGGCAGCTAGACCAGGAAGGCAAGGGCAGTAAAAGAGAAAGGATTACAGAGAGAAATGAGGAGGAGCTTCAGAAACAGAGATGAGCGACATTGCTGCTTTTTCTAGATTTTAAGTTCTGTTCTTTTAGCTGTTCAGTCAATTTCAGTAAAATTATCTGTTCTCCTGAGGGTAACAAAAGAGAAGGCAAATACCAGCCCCTGGCTAAGATATGCTGGAGAACAGGTTCCAAGTTCCATGGGAGATACATAATTACTAGAGAGTAATCCAGATTTTAGAAAAACAGGAAATCAAAGTGGGACCCACATGGGGCCAGTGCAGTCCCCTAATGAGTAAAAGTTGGGGCTTCTCAATCCTTTGCATCCTCAGTGTATGAAAAATTGCTTTGTTGCTCATGGGTAGGAAGAACTAACATTATGAAAATGACCATATCCTCAAAACTTTTATAGAAATTCAAAGCAATCTTGATCAAAACACCATTATTATACCTCACAGATCTAGAGAAAATATTCCCCAAATTCATCTGGAACCAGAAGAAATCTAAAATAGCAAAAGCAGTCCAGGGCAACAATGGAAAGGCAGGAGGCATCACAATTCCTGACTTGAAATTATACTACAAAGCTACTGTAATAAAATCACTATGGTACTGGGAAAAAGTCAGACCTGAGGATGAATGGAACAGATTAGAATATGCAGACACAATTACAAACACACTCGGCTACCTTATCTTGGCAAAGGGGCCAAACATGTTCACTGGAGAATAGCTTTAATAAATGTGCTGGAAAAACTAGATTTCTGCATGCCAAAGACTAAAACTAGATCCATGTCTTTCACCATGGTTGTGAGGAAAAAGGCACCCTTTTCCACTGTTGGGGGGAGTGCAGACTGCTACAACCACTGTAGAAGTCAGTGTGGAGATCCCACACAAAAGTAGGATTAAAGGTCCCACTTAATTCAGCTATTGCCCTGTCTTTCCTGAAGGAGTGAAAACATCTTACCACAGTAATAAATGTGGATCCATGTTTATAGCAGCACAATTTGTCATAGCTAAATCTTGGAAACAACCCAAATGTCCATCAACGGAGGAATAGACAAAAAAAGATGTGGTATTTTTATACAATGGAGTATTATTCAGCTATAAAGAAAGATAAACATGAGGCTTTTATAGGTAAATGGATGCAACTAGAGACCATATTCATAAGTGAAACAAATCAGAGCTGCATATGTAAACATCGTACTGTCTCTTTAGTGTAAGAAACTGAAAGAGTAAATAAAATCTGAAAGGCACAATAAATATTGCGAAGTGGAAAGAAATTTCTCAAAAGGAAAGAACAACTTGGATAAGGGAAAGGAGAAAAAGAAGGAAGGGAAGAAATATATATATAAGATAGCTAAGATAATTGTGCTACTAGTCTGTTGGTTTATTGAGAGGAACAGGTAATGCTTAATTTTTTGATCAGTTTTGCACGCCTGTATCTAATAATCCGAACAACTACGTTGAAGACAACATCATGCAACATAACCACTGATAGAAACCGAGACCCACACGGAGCCAGACCAGACCTTCTGACACGAGAGAAGTCTTTCTTGGGGGAGGGACAGAGTAGCTGGCTACCCAGCGGACCAAGGTAGCCCCGAGTGGAGGAAAGCGTGGGCCTTTAAGCTCTTTTTTCTAGCGGGGGTAGGGTGGGGTGAGGAGATGTCCCTGGGCCAGAACAGGCCGAGCCCTGAGCAGGGGGCTGGGCGTCCAGGCCAGAAGCCTGAACGGCAGGAGTTGCCCAGGTCAGAATGACCCAAGCAGGTGAACTGCCAGAGCGAATGAGGGCGGGGGCAGCTTTTGTGGCCGAGGGGAACTGAAGTGGAACAGGTAAGGGAACTAGAGAAATATTGAGAGTTAAAGTTTTCCCATGAAGGGGGTGAGGCTGGCTGCCTTGTGACTTATCAACCACCATTGTTGATCTCCTATCATCTTGTTTTGAAATTCTGCATCATTTTAAATGTTTTTTATAATTTTGTGTTGTTTTTTAGTTTTTATTTTTATTTTAAAGAGAATTTTAAAAAAGAACAATAGCAAAATGCCAACAACATAGACAAAAGCAAAACAAAGCAAAAACAATAAAAATGATACAGAGGTTCAGAGCAAAATGATAGGGATTAACAGTGGTTGTTATAGTACATATTTTTATCTTCATCAAAGTTGGTCAGATTACCAGATATAAGAATGCAAGATTGATTAAACCATTAAAGAGAATAAAAGATAAAAACAAAAAATTATAAATGACACAGAGTTTCACCAAAGAAGATGATAGGAATTCAACAATAGTTGTTATGTTGCATATTGTTGTCTTCAAATTAGTCATTGAGATTACCACATATAAGCATGCAAAATTGGTCAAAAATAAATACATAAATAAAGAGAGCAAGAAAGCATTAACTGTTCCTTTCAATAAACCATTAGACACCAGCAGTACATTTATCCCAGCCATCCTTCTGTGTATTTTCCTCCTGTCCTTCTTTCTTTCCTTTTCTCCTTTTCTTCATCCCTGTTGTTTCCTCTTTTGAGCAATTTCTTTCCCTTTCCCAACATCTATTGTATGTTTTGGGTTCCACTTACTCTTTCATGTTCTTACACTAGGGAGACAACATGATGTCTATACATGTGGGTCCGATTTATTTCACTTATGAGTATGGTCTCTAGTTGCATCCATTTACCTATAAAAGCCTCATCTATCTTTGTTATAGCTGAGTAATACTCCATTGTATAAAAACACCACATCTTTTTTATCCATTCCTCAGTTGATGGCCATTTGAGTTGTTTCCAAGATTTAGCTATGACAAATTCTCTTTAAAATAAAAAAAAAAAAAAAACACTTTCAAGGTACCCCCCCAAACAGAACAAAAATGGCTTTGTTGGTTGAGATGTTAAAAGATGAAGTCATGACTACCATGTTGGAGTATTTGAGAGCAAGCAGGTGGTTGACACTTGGATTTTATTGGAAAAAGCAGCATTTTTTCCTTAAAGTTTTTCTTAGTCATCTCAGATGCTCCCATTGAGGCACATGAGTGTGAAGGCACTTTGCCATGGCAAAGCATTTTCTTATGACTTTTACAGAATGTTTTAAAAGTTGTCCTATAAAATATACGTGTGTGTGTGTGTGTGTGTGTGTGTGTGTAGGTGGATAGCTGGGATAACTGTACTGCTGATATCTGATGATTTTTTGAAAGGAACATTTAATACTTAAATTTTTTTATATTTTGATCAATTGTGCATGCCTATAACTCGTAATCTGAGCAATTGATTTGAAGACAACAATATGCAATGGAACAACCATTGGTGAATTCCTACCATCTTGTCTAGTGAAACTCTGTATTATCTTTAATGTTTCATCTAATAATGATTTTTTATTATCTTTAATGGTTTGAACAATTTTCCAGTCTTACATCTGGTAATCTGAGCAATGTAGTTGAAGATAACAATATGTAATATAACAAGCAGTGTTAGTTCCCATCAGTTTGTTTTGAAACCCTGTGTCATTTTTAATGTTCTTGCTTTGTTTTGTTTGTGCCAGTGGTGTTGGTATGTTGTTATTGTTCTTTTTTAAAAGTACTCTCTTTAAAATAAAAAAAATTAAAAAGTCGTCCTGCGTTATTTTAGTTAACCCAAGGGGCCATGGTTTGTAGAAAAGCCAATCCATCATAGTTCCCACCAGAGACCTGCTGACATTATAGAAAGTTTGAGTAACACCACTTTGAGTTATGTTCACTCACTTATGTTGGCCTGCAAGTATAAGGTCAAGAAGACCTACAGATTGCATTTAAAGGAAGAGTGTGACATTTACCTTGTTGTATTTGAACTCCTTCTTTTTCTCCAGAGAGGAGTCCTCAAATGATTAATCAGGAGTCAGCTTAGCAGCATAACCATTACTCTTATCATATCTAGCCTGCATCTACTTTGCAGCTTTTTTGCATATTATTCATTTGCTGAAAGAACAGAATAATTTGGTTCTTTTTTTGGTTTATCTTTTCCAATTCCCTAATATTTGTGCTTGTTTCAGAGTCCAGGGAGATAGAATGTGCTGTTAAGAATTTCAATGTAGGCATCAAATACAGAAAATTAGGGTTTACAAATGAAGGGATAGAGTAGAATTCACAGACAGAGGGGAATTTACAGGGCTTCCATTGGAGTTTTGGCTTCAGATTCAAAGCACTAAAGCTGTGATCCAAAGGCCATGACAGTGCTGTGGTGTGATTTCTCCTCCGCGGCCCCAGCGCCCCTCTTCACTCTCTCATTGGGTGAATAGACCATGGCAGGTAGAGTTGGTCACTATGGATGCACCTTTTTGAACTGTATTGCAGGACCGTGCTGTCCCAGAAAAACATCTCTGCCTTGGTTTTCCATATTTTATGAGACCAATTTCATTGACAGAATCTAAAGTGCCCCCCATACATGTAGCCATGTGTGACAATTGCCAATGGACAAGATCTAAAAATCCTTTCAGAGATTGAGAAGTCTCAGAGTCCATGACTTAGTGCAGAATAGTCTGTTTCTGAACCAGTGAAAATCTGCTGTTGTGAATCGCTTTCCCTGGGTTGTTTACAATAGTGCAGAATTAGGGCAGAAGATAGGTTGACATTTATTGAGCCCCTGTGAACACTTAGTAGTCAACATGGTAGTTACTGCAAAGGTGGAATATCTGGTGGTAATTACCTTAACAAAATGTTCAAACACAACCTCATAAACAGGACACCCTGATCTTGTTGTAGCAGAAACATCCCCCACCTCAACCCAGCCACTATACTTCAGTTCGTTAGTTGTCCAGGTACTAGTTCCTGTTCTACATTTGGTTGCTCCTGTCTCTTAGAAATGGCTGATCACTGTGATGCATAGCTGGTCACTATGAAGCACATTGTATAAACTAGTCCCCAATGGACAAGTTTCTGCCTCTGTGCTTCCTGCTTCCTTATCCTATACAAGCCCTAGACCACGAGAGATCAGGGCCTGACATGGTGGGAATGATTCCTGATCAGTGCCCATCGACATAAATAAATCTGCCTCCAAATCCTAGGTGTCATTTCAGTATTTTTGCTCGCTGCTGCAGTGTGTTTCCTTAGCATGCTGGAAGAGGTATGTTAAACCACTGTTCAACTGTGTGTTAAAATCGCCTTGCTGTGTGGCAAATATCTGCTATGGTTTATATTTATAATGGCCTCCAAAACTTATGTGTTTGGAAGGGGCTGGGTTTGGGGTTGCGATAGCTGACTTCTCAACAGGAGATGGGCCACAGTGGAGGTGGTCACTGGGGGCTGGATGAGAAAGGGTGTGGCTCTTGCCCTGGCTCCTCCCTCTGTCTTTGCTTCCGGACCACCATACTGTGAGCAGTTTTCCTTGGCTAGATCCTTCCAGCAGGCCGTTTCCACCTTGGAGCTGCCTGATCAAGGGCTGAACATGAACCAAAAGAAACCCCTTCTCCTTTACACTGTGGGTGTCAGCTGTTGTGTTCTAGTGATGAGAATGTGACCAAGACAATGTCACATTAGTTCACGGGCTAACTGTAGTTTGATACATTTCATGTTAAATTCCTTCCTTAAAAAGTTGAAAAATAACTTTCAAACTTTATCTCCTCGACACAGCTGGTATGTCAGCCAGACTAGGCCATCTTCTGCCCTTTCCTGCCCTGTGTTTAATGTTTTCTTTCCCTGCTGAGCCCCCCCCCCACACCATTTCCCTAACACCTCTGGTTGAAGTCCTGCTGAAAGCTGAAAGTGGTGTTTCTACTTCTCCCTTGTCTCTGGGACTTTGTTCAGTCTTTTATCTTGTTGTCCGTTCTCTTGCTTTTCATACAATTGTAAGCTCCTACAAGAGGTACAGTGAGTTATAGCATCCTCCTGAATACAGAGCCTGGTCAAAAGTGATTAATCGATTGATGTTGGGTTTCTTAATTCAAATTTATCATCAATATCACTGACATTCATTAGTAAGGATTTATAAATTTTTATTTTTACAGTGAAGAATTGATGTATTATTCTCAGCAAGGAAGAACCTGTTAGGTAGACTCTGTGGAATTCAGAACTTTTGACCTTTTATAAATGTAGTTCTGCTTGTTTTTATAATAATGCCTTTTAAACTGTACTTAAAGATAGGAATACTTAAGTACATTATTTATTAAAGGTAATAGCTTCATAAGATATAAAGTTGCTAAATTAAAAGTGAGCTTCACCATGGAAATATTACTCAGCCATTAACAACATAGATAATATAATTTAGACTTAAGGACTATTTTTAAATAATTGATTATTATAACAAGGAAAATTCCATTAGAATAAAGTTGTTAATAAAATCATTGGATCCCCATTTTCCCTTCAGGAAGAAATGGATGTATTAAAGCTTAGGCTTTTCCTGTCATTTTGGTAAACTTTTGATCAATTTTTATAAAGTGCTGCTTCAAATATATTCCCCAGGTGGTAGATTTACTTTAATGGATTTCTAGACAGATTGGGATCAATGAGGAGCTGGCTGTGTGTTGTTTTCTTCTTCAGCTAAAAGCCCTGGTTTGTTTTATAGCAGAACTGCATGCATGTAATGTCACTCAAATATTTCTCAGTGGAAGTACCTAACTTTAATAAATGTCTAATGAAGTTAGATATTACAGCTCCAGAAATCTCTTTATTGTTCTTAATTTTCAGCAGTTCTTAATGTTATGAGCACATATTACACACACACACATACACACACACACATATATATATATTTGGTACTGGGACTTGAACTCACGACCTCACACTTACCAGGCAGGCACTGTGCCACTGAGCTATATCCCCAGACCAGAGCCCATACTGTACTCACAATATTATAGGTAGGAAGAACTGTTCTTCGGTTTAATTTTATGCTCAATCTTGGAAACCTTTTTACTACCTCTGATAGATTGCTCTTAATTTTTTGGTTAAACTTGTGTAATAATAAAGATTGCTTATGTCCTGTGGTGGTCCCTTTCTTTGAAAATTTTCTGTACTTGAATACTTTTCTTATTGGAAATAATGCTGTATAAACTCTGGTCTCTTTCTTAGCTGTCCTTCAAATATTTGAGGGCAATGTTTTTGGCTCTTCATCTCCAATGCTTATTCAACCTTATCTCACTGTATGACTCTCTGAGCTAAATGTAATATTCTAGGTGTCACTGATTCAATGGAAGGACATGACCTGTTGGTGTATAGTATTTGGTCAGTACTGAAGTATCAAGCAGTGGTATCTCTGAATATAAGTTTTTCTAACAATGTGACACATTGAACTTGAGGTCAACTAAATTTCGTGGAGAAATTTCCTTTCTACTTTACTAGTTTCTATATTATAGATCACTGGAACAAGAATTCAAGCATTGACCCAAATTTTCTATGCACCCTTAAAATTTATTTGGATTTTGATCACATTACGTTCCTTCAAATTTGTCATCTGCGTATTTCACATACATGTCTTCTATACATATGACACTGTTGATAAAATTTCTGAGCATTAGCCATGTAGCTTGGAATTTATTTAAATTTCCTTATCTCTTTGGTCACCTCTTTGCAGCTTCCTTCCCTTGTGGATTCTGTGCATGCTCCATGGAAACAGAAAGAGGAATGGCTAAGAGCACAGGCTCCTTGTGTCTGCCTGGGCTTGAAATCTGGTTCCACCCATAGTGAGCTTGTGAGGTTTGTTGAGCTATGTAACCTCTCTATGATGTTGTTTATTCATCTGGAAATTGGAAAAGATAGTCATACCTCACCAAGAGCTTGCTTAGAAAGACCAAGTGAGGTAGTACATGTAGACCCCTTAGAGTAATTTATGGCTCTCCATGTGTTTGCTCTTATTGGTTCTTCTTCATGTTGGGTGATATGAAATGAGCAGAATTACTGCATTTCTTCTGGCATCTTTTATCGCATCTTCCCTGCTATGCTTTGGATCTGGAAGTCCCCCAAGAGCCTCATGTACTCACAGGCAGGCTTTCGGAAGGAGAGTGGGCCATGCAGGTGCTACACCCAAAGGTGATGCTAGGAGGTGGGGCTTGGTCAGAAGAGGTGGGTCACTGGTGGGGGTCCCTCCTCGTTCCGCCCTTCTCTCTTTGCTTCTGGTGCTCATTACATGAGAAACCTCTCCTCTGCCATGTTGTGAGGCCAAATCAACCTCTCTCCCTTTAAACTGCAGGTGGCAGGTATTATGTCTCAGTGATGAAAGCAACTAAGACCTTCCCCAGCCAGTGTATGTCTATTTTAACCTCTTTTTTTGTTTTAAAAAAAATCAGATTTCAGCCAGATGTGGTGATGTACACCTGTAATGCCAGCACTGTGGGAGGTGGGGGCAGGAAGATGATGAGTTTAAGCTCAGCCCGGGCAATTTAGTAACTTTGTGAGACCCCTTCTACAAACAAAACCAAAAAGAGCTGAAATGTCATTCAGTGTGACTGTGCCAGTGTAAAAAATTAGATTAAAAGTGTCAATTGTACCCAAGTCCCAGGTAACATTGGTAGTTTTGAAAGACTGTAAGATGGAATTGACTGCATTCTGTGTTTCTTTTTTTCTGCAAAGACCTTATGTCCAATAAAAACTCCTAAGGTTTCCAGCTCCTCTGAACTTTTTGGCCAGTGCATGCAAGAGGATTTCTTGTTTTCCATCTCTGCAGATAGAACTTCACTCCCATCATTTAAAACAAATATTAGCATTCTTGCTGTGTATGGTGGTGCACACTTTTAATCTTAGCACTTGAGAGGCCGAGGCAGGAGGATCCCTGTGAGTTCTAGGCCAGCTGGGTTACACAGTAAACTCAAGACCAGCCTGGACTACACAGTGAGACCCTGACTTAAAAAAAATTAGCATCATAACCATATCATAAACACATTCAGTGAGAACCTTTTATGCTCCAGACACAGATATGGTGCTTTACAAAAGCTGTAATGAATTCAGTTTTCACAATAAAGGCATAAAGAAAGCTCTAAATATTTCCTTTCCAGTCTTATAGCTACATAGAGAAGCTAAGTAAATACCAGGTTACTTGGAGTCCAGCCTCTAGCTTTCACTATGTGGTATTAATTTTCCTATGACACCACACTGCTTAAAATTGGACCATGTTTTAAATAAATACCACCTCTTTCTTGTTTGCTTTATCCTTTGCATTATGAAAATGTTACCTGTGGTGGTCCAATATTTTGTTGAGCAAATTCTCTGTATTGAGATATATTTCTATAAAGAACATTTTTGAGTTTTGTTCAAGAAGTAAGCCATAACAAAATGACTTGCAAAAGGTTTATATTAGTCAAAGCAGCAATTTTTGGTATATATTGTATTTATTTTTCGAGAGATATGTGACTCTGTATTAACCTACTACTGTAAAATAATAGGGTAAATCCTAGGTCTGAACTCACTTGACTGTGTCCTGTCTTGATTACAAGGTAATTCATTAGAATATTCAACTTAGGAGCAACTCACAGTGTACCACGTGAGGGTTGTGGTTTCTTTAGTGACTGGCTCCACGGCTTGGACATGTAGTACCATCTACATAGTCTCATTGTTCATCTAATGACAGCATGGACTTTCCCTGGTGTCTTGTGTGGAAGCTTAGGACAATAAGATCCAGTCTCTGGTCTCAAGGAGATGTAGACAGCAGCATGATGATCCCCAGCGGGTTACACCAGGCGGCTGGGGGGATTGGGCACAGACACGAAAGGCTTTGGAGCGGCAAAGCTGCAAAGTCTGATGGCATAAGTAAGCTCTGACGCGTGGGCTGATTGGGAATTGCAAGTGTGTACCAGAAAAGTTAGCAGAGGCAGAAGTATAGTCCTACAGAGCTAAGGGACATTATGAGAATGTAAGCACTGAGATATAGGCATTTAGTAAAGATACAGTATTTAGAGTGTCTACAGTAGTAGGTAATGAGATTGGAATAATAGAGAGGTGCATACCGTGGTTGACTCACACTTGTCACTATGACTTACTACGCCCCCAATGCGAGAGGTACATGTATAAATGACAAAACATGTCTTGCTTGTGTAATGGAAATAACCTGACTGTTAGGGATTTTTCCTAAAATTTATAGGCCCGAGGAAGCATTGGCATATGTATACATACATTTACTCTTGTTTTAGTCATAAACCAGAGATTTTATGCTACGTTTATAAGAAAAGATATACTTATCAATACTTATCTTGTTTTGAAAATCTGTACTGTTGTGTGTCTTCTCTTTAAAATAAATAACTCTAGAATGCTTGAGGTCTGTATTAATTTCTTCAAAGAAACATACAAATCTCTGGCCTAAGGACATTCCGATCAGTGAAAGAGGTTTTATTACAACTCTAAACAGCCACAATAATTAAATATTTTCTTTAAGTCCCTTATGTTATTTTGTTTCTTTCCCAACCGTTTCTGGTACTGCCCTTTAGATTATTAAACTTACTTGCATCCGTTTTGATCTCAAGCCACGATTCTTCTTATGGTTGACATTTCAAGTTTATTTGTGACCTCATTTACTGCCTTACTTGCATTTTGCTTTTCTTACTTCCTAACTGCCTGTTTCTTATTTGCAAGTCTAGAACCTCCTCTCTGAGAGCTAATTTGCATTTTTATATGCCTAATCCAGAGAAACAGCCTAAAAATAAAAAGTATTCAAAGGTGAGCTGAACTCAGTTGCTCAGTGCTTCTGCCTTTACTGCCTTTTCAAGTCCAGGAGGCTTCTGGTTAAAAGGCAGCTTTATAAACAAGTGAAGATGCTTTTGCTTATCTGTTATTCTCAAGAGACACTTCTTAGTACAGTCACTTAGAAGGAAGCCTTCAATTGCACAGAGGGTGAGGCATTTACCTTTTTGAAACTTCGTTTTGAGTTAAAATATTTTGAGAGTGTCAATAGGTGTTTGATAGGTCCTGTGTGATCACATAACTGCCATACACACTTTTAAAATTAATTATCTATCAAATTTTTCTGTGATTATTCACAGTATCTACTCCCCAGAAACTCAAGAAGCCTACCCTAAGTTGGATTTTTCTTTTACTTTAAGCACAACCAGTGTTCTAGAGTTAAAATATTTTGAGGGTGTCAATAGGTGTTTGATAGGTCCTGTGTGATCACATAACTGCCATACACACTTTTAAAATTAATTATCTATCAAATTTTTCTGTGATTATTCACAGTACCTACTCCCCAGAAACTCAAGAAGCCTACCCTAAGTTGGATTTTTCTTTTACTTTAAGCACAACCAGTGTTCTAATCTGCTTCACAATGCAGCATTTGCAGAGACAGAGGACATTAGGGCAGAGATGAGACTCCGCAGGGTAAATTGCATGGGTGCCATCCTGCAAGTGTGGAGGTGGAAATAGGATGACACAGAAGAGGAAGGTAGAAGGACAGTTCGGGATCAGACCATGAGGCAGTCAGAAAGCTGGGATATGAGAGTAAGATTTAGTGTTCTTGCTGGGCATCGTGATGCACGCCTATAATCCCAGCACTTGGGAGGCTGAGGCAGGAAGATTATTGTGAGCTTGAGGCCTCCCTGAACTGAATAGCAAGACCCTGCCTCAAAAAGACAACAACAACAACAACAACAAAAGATTTAGTGTTCTAGGACAAGGCAAGGAATTTGAATGGAGGAGAACTCTGGACAGACAGACACATTAAGAAAATTTGGTAGCAACATGTCAGCAGACGTGAACTAGAGGGTTGACTAGAAGGGGTGGAGGTAGGAACCCATGAGTCATGAATCAGAATAACGGAAATGCATTCTGGAGACAATGCTAATGCGGCTATGTGTAGCATGGACCATGTTTGGAAGAGGAGGAATCAAAGACCACACTTGAGATTTCTTTCAGGAGAGCAGTGAGGCTGAGAAGTCAGGTTTCATGGGGAAGAGGCGGGTTTGAAAGGTGTATCGATAATTTTAGTTTTGTACATACCAAAGTGGAGAGTTCTGTTGGTTGTAGGTGTGGGCTTAGAAGTCACATCCATGGGAGGGCTGGTTGAAAGCATAGAAAATGATAAGATCACCCAGAGGCAGAACACAAACAAAAACTATGTAAGTATAAAGTACATAAAAAGGAGTTTTGTGAAGAAAACTTAGAGAAACGCAATATAAAAAGGCACATCCTTGGAATTGAGATGAGAGCTAACTTAAAGGTAAGAAAAGGATACATAGAAATCTATCTGGGTTTTTTAGGGTCAGGAAAAGCTTGTCGAAGGAAGAAAAGGCTGTTTTTATGTCTGAAGCATAAGTAAGGGTTGCCAGGAGGAGCTAGGAAGGCGGCAGTGCCGGGAAGCGGCTCTTCAGTGAGCCCTTGGAGGGTGCTGCTGACCTGGGGATGTGCTCTCCGGGAGTGGTTGCAGAGTGCCCTCTAAAGCTCTGCCCCAGCCAGCGGTTCACTGTTAGTCTCTAACGTTTGTATGTGGGCAGGAGGATGGTGGTGCTCTTGTGACCCGCTGGGATAAAAAATTGATGCCTGTTGTATTCCGAGCCTCTTTCGGTTGCTCTCCTGAACCTGTCATTGCTCAGTGCGGCCGCAGCAGCGCTTCTTTGCTAGCGAACTGTAGAAAGTTCCTTTGGGTCTAACCTTGATGGAGGGTTTGCCTTTGTATGGAGATGGATCTCAGAGAAGTCCTGCTTCTTTCTCCTTATCGGGCCACTTTGGTTTATTCTTTATTAAATGTTGCCATGCCCGTAGCTATCCCTAGGATGGAAGAATTGAGGAACATGCTGAAGACTCTTTGCCCCTTTCTGCGTTTGACATACTGCTTTCATCCACCGGCTCATGGATGGCCACTGTTACATTGGAGCCTGGAAGACAGTATCTTTCTGTATTTCACATTTTCCTCTTCAAGTTGGAAGAATACTCTGATGTTTGGTAAGATCACGGACCTGCTCATGTATTATTAATATCAATATGTGCAGTTCAATGCTGTGTGGTTTGTACTATATCACTTGTGGTCAGAATGAACCAGCGTTTGGTATTTCGGATTCAGCAGGAGATGTTTTGCAAGTTCTCCTGGGGAGTGTTCTTCTACAGATGTCAGCTCTACTGTAAGGCTTGTTAGAAATATTAATATTACAACTCTCAAGAGATGATGGAGCTTTGTTAAAATTTTATTTGAATGATCTTAAGTATTTTAAATAATATTTACTATTTTGGGGAGTTTATACCCATATTCCCTCAACCCACTATGTATCATTATAAGTAACTCGATAATTCCCATATTTTTTAGCAACCATTTGTATGTAATACTTCACCGAGCAATTTGAGTAACAAACATATGTATAGTGTTCTCCTATGCTATAGTGTCCCAAAGCCATTAAAATGTAAACTGATCAGTGCTGTGAGTACAATATATAAATATGTATGTCCTGCTGACTTGAATGAATCATTAGAAATGAGCATATTCTTGGGCATTGCTATGGTTTGGACCTAAAGTATCTCCAATAGTCTCATATATACAAAGGTGGGCTCTGGAGTGTGATTGGGTCATGGTAGTCTAGACTCATTTGTGGATTCATACACTGATGAGTTTGTAGCTGAATGTGCTCTTAGGGTGTGAAGCCTGGTTGGATGTAAACCACTGGGGTCAAGACCTGGAAAGATTTTTTATTAGTGTATGTTTTCAATACATAAAGGCTACTGCAAAGGTGAATTTTTGTCCCTGGATCCTCCTTTCTTCCTTGCTCTCTGCTTCCTAATGCCATGGGTGCTATAGCTATCTTTTTCCATGTCCTTCTGCTCAGCCAACCATGGACTGAACTCACTGAAACCATGAGCTCAATCAATCTCTACTTCTTTAAATTGAGGGTGTTGGAGAGTCTGCCCCAGTGACAGGAAAGCAACTAATGTCATTTTAGAAGGTAACTTGCTGGTTGTTAATTAATATTTCTGTTGATGTAAAAGCATGTAGGAAGGCATAGTGCAGCACTTCTTGGGGATGTAAAATTTTATAGGAAATGAAAACTATTGCTCTCGTAATCTATGACCCACCCATTTACTTCCTTTTAATTTATTCATTGAGGTTTTAATAGTTTGCAGTGTTTGGGTATATAAAAGAACACAAATGACTTAAACAGAATGATAACCATGATAAGAAATGCTTCAGAAAAGAAATCCATGGAAAGATAGTCACAATAAAATCTATATTTTTTGTTCCTTCCTTCAGAAACAATGTATGTTGAGTCATAATTTTTGCATGACAAAAGTGCAAACATGAAATAGGAAAAATTTTTAGTACTAAATTTTGGGAGAAAAATCTTTGGTGGCTTCTTATATAAGCATGTCAAGTACTAACCCTTCCGCTGTTGGGATTTTCAAATGTCATTACTGTGGTAATTCTAGACATTGTTTTACTAGTAACTGCTTCCAGACTGTGCACAGTGTTCCGGCATAGGCAGTTTCATAAACAGGAAGCACATATAACACCTTGACCACAGGTAGAACACAAGTCTCATAGGATTTCAGGCTCTTGACCTTCACTGCTCTGAGTTGACCTTTAGCACAACTTTGAGAGCACTTAATTTAGTTTTGCTTTCTGGTTCCTTTGTTCCATTTCTTTATTTGATAGATTGCTCATATGCATTCTACAACACTGAATGATGCTATGATATTTATCCATAAAACAGGTCTTTTTTCTCTTGATTAAGCAGATGCTTCTCCATGCATTTCATAGTACCATAAGCCAATATTGTGGCACTTTGTCATGGAGAATATTTTAATTTAATTTCAGGTTTGGTTGATCTTTTTAGCAAGTGATCTCTTTCTTTGCTTCTCTCTCACTTCTTATTATTGAACTTTTATTTTATTCTTTAAATTATTTATACTATATATTTCTAATATAAGAGAAAACATGCAATATGTGTGCTACTTAACATTATTGTCTCCAGATGCATTCATTTTTCTACAGATGACTAAAATTTATCCTTTTTATGGCAGAGTAGCACTCCTTTGTACATGAATACCACATTTTCTTTATCCATTAATCTATTCATGGACACAGAGCATGTGAAGCAGCTATTTTATCACTGTGTTTCTATCAAGTAAACAAATGTGGCACATAGAAATCATTCCATCTGTATAAGCAAATAAATGAAGGAGTGAATGAGTTCACTGACCATTGATTGATATTTTCAACCAGGCAAAGAATCAACCTCAACAGAGATCAGTAGAGACTTAAATAACATTTTACATCACATTTTTGAGTTGTAGGATGATTTTAGGCAGCTTGTTTTCTAATTTTCTGTAACTATGGGTAAAATGAGAGTCAGTTAGTAATCTGTTCAGTGGTGTCATATACTGATTGACATTCTCTTCCTCAACTTTCCAGAATCAGAGAACTGACTTGCCATGATTTCATCTATGGGAGGTTCACTTGCTTGCCTTTTAAATTTATAGGAGATGAATTTATAAACATAAATGTCAGTGTACCAATATGTAAGGCAGATATCTTTGAGAAATGAGAGTTATTGGTGGTATTTTGGGTAAGCAGTTGCATATATATTATGAAATGGAAGATTCCATGGTGAACAAAAGCAAATAGTGACCCTGCATGCTCATTAGAGTGCGTCTGTCTGGATTGTGATAGCCGATTGGACCACCCTATTTTTCAACTTTAAAGGCTGTCTTGGTGTGCAACTGTGGTAGCCTGGAGAAGCAGATTACCTAGAGAGGAGACTTAGTTCAGTCACTGAGAAGACCTAGAGAGGCTGATTCCAAAGTCCCAGGAAAATAACAGTGAGCTGAGATCTTTGCAGTTACTTATTTGTACTTAAGGGCATGAGAACAAAGATGTAGAAGAAAAGCATTTGCAACACTTGTACATAAATTTTGGTCACAGAACAGGGACAGAAATGGATGGCCTGCTAAGCGATGTACGTTGACCTAGTTTAAACGAACTTACCTGCAGGAAGCTTATTGGAGGGCAAAGGGAACACACTGGCCAAAGCAAACATCTCTGAGAATAATTTCCTACTTGTTGACAATCCTGTGGAGAAAGCATTGTATTTCACCTTGATTGTGGCAAACAAATTCAGCTTCCTCCCCATTCTGACATCTGAAAAAGTCATCGCTGCAGGAAAACGGGGTTTCTTTATCATCTCTTGCTTGTTCATAAGCATACAAAGATTCCTTTCCAGGTACTCCTTTGGAAGGTTTGTCCCGGCTTTCTGCTCTGGTTTTGCCTAGGTGTTTGCTTGGTTATGGTTGCTGGATAAATGTACTCTCGTTTTGGTGTTTGTTTCCCTATCTTTCTAACCTTTCTGCTCAATTATGACTTTTTTCCCCTCTCATACTGTACAAGTTAATTTCCTTTTATGCTGGAGTCCAGCTCTGACCATGGGAACAGGGAGAGGGGAGAGGGAATGAACCGAAGAAAGACGGGGTCGGGAGGACTGGTGAAGGTAACCAGCGGTTTTGTTTATTGAGCAAAGCACTTAAGTACAGGTTTGTCAGGCGGGCTGCCAGACCCTTGCCCTAGATACAGCTCCAAGGTTTCTGCTTCTGTTACAATGGTTACTAAGGTACACAACCACCTGTTCAGGACCACTGCGTTTATATATTGCTTTCCCACAAGTCAGTCCATTACTCTTCTTAAGAGGAAGTTATGCCCATTGCCATGGAGAGGTCTTGTCCTTGTCCAGCGCAGTCCCCAACACTTTTATTGCCCCAAATGTTAACAATGCATCCTTCTGAAATAGGTGGAAGTAACACAATGCAGTGGGGTAATAGTCAAGTTAGATTCCTTGTTTATAAGCTCTAGTTTCCTTTGTATTCTGGAAAGCAGCCCAAAGCACCTTCACCTGAGTGATGTCCCTGTTCTCCCAAAATGACTTCAAAACCTTGAATGTTCCATTATGGCAGTTCATTTAAAATAACTCATGGCAACTTCAAGGGAAATAGCCTCTTCTTTTCTGTCTGGTCTCTCACTGTTACTGGCATGCAGGTAGTGGGCAACGTTGAACCTGTTGTTGAAAGTTCAGCTATATCATAAATGAGAAAGGCTGTGGTTGGCTATGGCATTCAGTTTGGAGAGTTCATTAGAGAAGTATTTCACTTCTTTGGTTAAATTAATTCCTGTGAATTTTTTAAGCCATAATGAATGGGATTCTTTTCCTAATTTCTTTCTCACTGAGTTCAGTGTTGGTGTACAGGGACACTTGATTTTTGTGTTGATTTTGTAACTTTCTATGTTGCTGAATTTGTTCATTAGCTCTAGAAGTGTTTTGGTGGGGTTTTTTGAGTCTTTTATGTAAAGGATCATGTCATCTACAAATAATGATAGCTTGCCATCTTCCTGTCCTTTAAGTACCCCTTCTATTCCTTTCTCTTGCCTGTGACTAAAATTTCAAGCACTGTAATGAACAGAAATGGGCATTATTTCTTGTTCCTGGTTTTAGAGGAAAATCTTTCAGGTTTTCTCATTTTTGTCACATTGGCCATGGTTTTTAAATAAATAGCTTTTATCACTTTGAGATAATGACATTCTATACTTATTTTCATCAGAGATTTCTAAATCATGCATGTATGATGGGCTTTGTCAAAGTCTTTGTACATTTACTGAGATGATCATGTGGTTTTGTCCTTGTTTATATGATACATTGATTGATCTGCTTGCATTGTACCATCCTTACCTCAAATGCATCAATAAAATAGAAAGGAAGGAGTACTGTCAACTCACTCCTGGAAGCTCGCATTACCTGCTACCAAAACTAGATAAGAACTTAACAAAAAATAAAACTACAGGTTAATGTCTTTAAAAGCATTCATGCAAAAATCTTCAACAAAATATTGGTAAAAGAGTGCAGCAAGTCATTACAAAGTTTACGTATCATGAACAAGTTGGCTCTATCCGAGGGAGGTAAGGATGGTACAAATGCAAATCAATAAATGTAATATAGCACATAAACAGAAAATAAATATGTGTCAAATGCAACAATTACCAATAGAAAAGAATGTCGTCATAATAGCATTTAGACAATTAAATATCTAAAAAGTTAATAGAGCTTAATAATAATAATAATAATAATTAATGATGATGATGGAGAGGTGGGGGAAGTGAAAAGTGAAATACATAAAATTTCAAAGAGGAAGAAAAGAAAGAGGTGAAGGAGGAGGAGAGAAAAGTGGGATTAAAGAATCAATAAGAAAGTTAATAGAATTACGTAAAGGTAATAAAAAACAAATAAAAAAGAAAAGTATGAAATATGCTGCTGTAAACATGGGTATGTAGGTATGACTACAATATGGTGTTGTTAACACTTTTGGGAGGATATCGAGATGGGGACTAGCTGGGTTAAATGGAATTTCTAATTTTAGTTTTGTGAGAAATCTTGGTACTGATTTTCATAGTGGTTGCGTTAGTTTACACTCCCACCAGCAATGATGCAGTGTTCAGTTGCCCCTGCAGTTTCACCAGCATTTATTTTTGAATTCTTTTTGATGCTCATTTTTTGAGACAAGATGGAATCTCAGTGTTGTTTTAATTTGCATTTCTTTAATAGCAGTGATGTTGAGCATTTCTTCATTTATTTATTGGTCATTTGTTTTTCTTTTTTGGGGGCAGGGGTATTGAGAATTGAAATGAAGGTATCATGCTTGCCAGGCAGATGCTACATGACTGAGCTAAATCCCCAGCCCTGTATTTCTTTTTTATTTTATTTTATAGAGAAAAAAGAAAAAATAACAAAAAGCAAGAATGCAGAATTTCAAAAAAAGATAATAGAGATTAACAATGGTTAATATATTGTGTATTCTTATCACTGGGAAGACAATAGAGTGTTTACACATGTGAGTTTGATTTATTTTTAAGTACAGTCTCTAGTTGCATCCATTTAGCCTCAAATTTGTCCTCCTTTATAGCTTAGTAGTACTCTATTATATAAAAACACCACATCTTTTTTATCCATTCCTTCATGAATGGGCATTTGGTTGTCCAAGGTTAGCTATAACAAACTGTGCTGCTGTAAACGTGGGTACCCATATATAGCTGTGGTATGATGTTTTTAACTGAAGGTGGATAACTGGCTTAAGTGGGACACCCAATCCTAGTTTTTTGAGGAATCTCCACACTGATTTCCACAATGGTTGTACCAGTCTACACTCCCCTATTGTACTCCTTCTGTTGTAAATTATCTATTTATTTCACTTGCCCATGTTATTTGGGGGGGTGTCAGTATTTCTGAGTTCTTTAAATATTTTGACTATTATTTCTCTGTGTGAGGAATAAAACTTTCCCATTGTGTATATTTTTCCCACTCGGTTGTTTCTTTTGCTGTGCAGAAGCTTCTTAATTTGTTATGTTAATTCTCAGTACTATTTTCTGTGCAATTTTCTCAGCGCTATTTTTTATGGGTACATTTTAGATGTATATTGTGGTCACATTCATTATAGTGAATTTATATATATATATATATATATATATATATATATATATATATATTCTTCTCTTTCCCAAATCCCCTCCCCCCATTCAACTCTTCCTCTATTCTTCACTTACAAAAGCTTTGTTTCCATTTTTTTCTTCTAGTCTCTTTTTTCCTTTTCACTTCCTTCCTTTCTCCTGCCCCTTTCCCTTGTTCCCTTTACAATTTGAATATTTTCTTCCCATTTCCCAAAACCTGTTTTATATTTTGGTATTTACTTTGCTTTCTTACACTGGAGAAACTCTGTGATATTAAAATATGTGTGCCTCAAATTTATCCTTTATGGCAGAGTAGCATTCTGTTGTATAAAAATACCATATCTTTTTCTCCATTCACCCATTGATAGGCATTTAAGCTGATTCAAAGATTAAGCTATTATTAATTGTGCTGCCACAAACATAGGTGTGCATATATCACTATGCTATGATGCTTTTAATTCCTTTGGGAAGATGTCAAGAATGGAAATAGTGGGTTCTAAATGGAAACTCTAGTGTTAGTGTTTTTGAGGAATCTTCACACTGATTTCCATGCTGGTTACACGTCCGTATATCTACCAACAATGGAGAAGAACTTTCCCCACAGCCCCTCCAGAATTTATTATTGGCTGATTTCTTGATCATAGCCATTCCTTCTGGAGTGGAATGAAATCTCAGTGTTTTATTAATTGACATCTCTCAAATGCCCAGTGATATTGAAAGTTTTTCACATTTTTATTTGCCATTTCTATTTCTTCATCTGAGAAGTGTCTATGCATTTCAGGTACCCATTTTTTGAGGGCGGTCTGAACTTTTGAGTTCTTTATGTATTCTAGATGTTAGCCATTTTTCTGAGGAACAAGTGACAGAAATTTTTTCCCACTCTATGAGTTGTCTCTTCACTCTGTTGGTGGTTACTGTCTTGTGCAAAAGCTTTCATCACACAAGATGAGATACCATTTTTGAGTCTTTGTATTATTTCCTGTGTGATTGGGGTTTTGTTCATAAAATTTTTGCCTACACCTATATCTTCAAGAGTTCTACCTATTCTATTTTTCAATAGATTCAGGGTTTCTGTTTTACTATTTAGGTTTCTGATGCATTTTGTTTTAGTTTAGTGCATGATGAGAGACATGGGTCTAGTTTTAATCTATGGCATGTGCAAAGCCAGTTTTCCCAGAACCTCATATTAAAAGAGGCTTTCTTCTAGTGAAGGTGTTTGGCCCTTTGTCAAGGAAGATAGTTGAGTATGTTTGGAGTTGTTTTGCATCTTCTAATCTGTTCAGTTGATCCTCAGGTCCGTGTTTTTGCCAGTACGATGCTGTTTTTATCATGGTAACTTTTTATATAATTTCAAGTCAAGGCCTGTAAGGCTCCCACCCTTGCCTTTGTGGCCCAGAAGTGCACCAACTGTTCTAGGTCTCTCCTGGCTCCAAATGAATTTTACAATTTTTCTCTAATTCTCTGAGGTATGGTGTTGGTATTTTGATTGAGATTGCATTAAATCTGTATAGCGATCTTGCAACTGGAGTTTTGTTCAGAAAGTCCTTGCCTACACTTATGACTGCGGGAGTTTTTTTTAAAAACCCATTTTACCTCCCACCAGGTTAAGGGTTTACATTTTAACATTTAATTATTTGATCCCTAAATCTTGGAAGTGTCTTGTATATCTACCAACAGATGAATAGATAAACAAAATGCAGAATTTACACACAACGGAGCATTACTCAACCATAAAAAAGGTCAGTTTCAGCCATTTGTAGGAAAATGGATACACCTTGAGATTATAATATTTAGTGAAATAAATCAGATACACAAGCTTCAATATTGTATAATTTCTCCTATGTGAGAAAACCCAATCATCAGCAAAGAGCAAAATGAAGGATAGATTGCAGGATGAGGGAGACCTGGCCGTGTCCAATGGGAAGCAGATCAAGAGCTGAGGAGGGAGGAGGTAGGAAAGCAAAGGATGAGTAATGGAAATGTGTCATATGCATCAGCTCCACACGGGAAGTGTAAACATCCTGTACAGCAAATGTGTACAAGTAAAAAGTGAGGAAGTGAAAAAAGAGAAAGCAAAGGAAGAGAAGAGAGAGAACATAGAAAAAAGAAAAAAACCCAGAAAACAGACAAACAAAACAGGAAGAGGCCAAACAATTTTTTTGTGTGTGGGGTGGTAGTTTTTTTCCAAGGCCTGTGTCATTTGACTCTAACAGGTGTGAGGAAAAGATAGCACAATTAGGGCCTATTTTATTTCCATACTCATTGTGTGTGTGTTTGTGTGTGTGTGTGTGTGTGTGTGTGTGTGTGTGTGAGATCCGCCCTGACTTTCCTGTTGGGTGGGGTCAGTCTTCTGTGTGGTTTATTCATTCCAGCAATTTATTAGCATTTGTGCCACTCCATGTGCCCTATGTTGCTCCTTTTTGTCCACCGTTTTATAACCTGTGGGTTTGTATGGTATCTGTCTTGGTTACTTTTCTCTCATTGCTGAGACAAAATACTTGACACCCAAAATTAAGGAAGGAAAGGTTTATTTAGCTCGCACTTTATGGAGGTTTCAGTCCATAATCAGCTGGCTCCAAGGCAGTGTGGCATGGCACAGGGGCAACAGTTCAAGGTGGAAAAAGAAAGCAAAACCAACAGGAGAAAAAGCGGGTAGAGCAAGCCTCTTTTCCTCCCTTACACTGTGAGCAGAGCAGCCACCCATGCAAGGTGTAGCACTCACACCATCTCCATGCCCTCCTCCTGCACAGGCTCAGGGTGTTTACAAAGGGAGGACTTTGACACCCTGCTGAGTCACTTAGTTAAACTTTTAAACTTCTCAAGTTGACACAGATGTGGAAAGATAATAAGTCATAATTAGGGCTTATTTTATTTCTACACTCATTGTGTGTGTGTGTGTGTGTGTGTGTGTGTGTGTGTGTGTGTTTTCCCTGACTTTCCTGTTGGGTAGGAGCAATCTTCGTTGTGGTTTATTCATTCCAGCATCTTATTAGCATTTGTGCCTCACACTGCTGCTCTCTACATAGTTTTATAACCTGTGAGCTTGTATGGTACCTTTCTGCCCCCTTACTCAAAAGTCGTATCTGTCCATGCACCCTGGGATGTAGTAACTGTCCAAGCCCAGGTGTATCCATAATCACATTGGCAGATGGGAAAGCAAACAGTCCACCCAGATCTGTGCTGGACTTAATGAGCAGCTGGTCAAGCAATCCACTGGACTTAGTCTCAGTACTTTTAGATCCAAGCCCATCAGAAAATCATAGACCGCCCTAGCTTTTCACTACTGAAGATAGGACCACTGTTTCTTTCTTGACCTGAGCTCATTAGTGTTTAAACTCTGTTACGGGTCTAAGATTAGTCTGCCTCCTCTCTGCCACTGTCCCTTGTGGCTGTCTTCCACCCAGTCACTGTGGTAGGGTGACTCCAGAAATCCTTAAATGTAGGTGTTCTATGGCTTTTGATTCCCAGAGTATCTCAGTCTTAAATAATTAAACCCTTCTCCAAATGGTTCGTGATTCATCACTGCCAAATATGGCAGGTGCTGCAATGGATCCTGTCTCCAACTCTATCCTGCTCTGTGGAAGAAGCCACTTTCAGAGTAAAGTCCTGTACTACATTTGCAGTTTACAATAACCATGGGTTTTCTTGGGGCTACAGCTGCAGGTCCACTGTTTCTCCTGGGGGGTTACCAACATTTTCTGTGTCTTTGTGAAGATACGCTCCCTTCCATGGAAGCTGGGGCTAGCACACTAGACTGCTTCGTTCATTGCTTTGTTCTGTCTTTAGTACCTGCAGTTTCTCCTAGTTCCCATTTTCCTACTGTGTCTTTTTTGATTCATGGAGCTTTTCTTTTTCTTTTTACTAAATTGTTTCTTTAGGTGTCTGGATTCTGGGTCCTGGAGAGGCTGAGATATCCTGCCAGTCTTCACCCTGCCATTTTCTTCATAGTAATGATCTATCCTTAAATACTAGTAATTTAATCATTTGTTGTTAGTTTCAACAAACTGGGCAAAACAAAGCAAAGAATCAAAACAAAAACCAAACCTAGGCCTTGGGTCCTAGTTTGTAACCCCTGATCTAAAGAATCAGTTGGTGACCTTTCCCTTAGGTCTAGTAACTATTTTGTTTTATTTTAAGCCTTGTCCACTACCCTGGGGTCTTCAGTGGTAAAGAAATTTCTGAATTTTTCTTTGAAAAGATCAGAAGCTAGAATTAAAAAATGCAGGAAAGTTCAATGTTAGAAAAAGATAATAAATGAACAGATGAATATTTTTGGAAGGAGAAAACTTTTCCATGAAACATGTTCAAGCTAGCATTTTTCATTGATTCATTCATTGGGAATTTAGTATTTAGGTGCAGGTCACTGTGATGGGAGACTTAAGAGTGGAAATCAAATAGTGATGACTTTCTATCACATGCAAATCACACAAAACTTATCTTATTCAGATCATACACATGTACTTTAAAATAGAAATCTCTGTGTATAGTTTAATGAAATACTGATGACCCTTTGGTCTTATTTTCCTCTTGTAATCTTTCAGCAGAAAGGTGCTGAGTGACCTTGTATGTACTCAGTATTAATGAATTTCATTTACATTTTTCCTTGAGAAGATGAAATGATTAAATTTAGAAGTATTTAAAGCAAAATCCAAGTCAGCTAAATTGCAAATTCTGTCAATTATGATAGACCCAATGACAGTATGCTAAGGGCCATATAGTTGTGTTTATAGTTCATCTAAAATAATGATTAACTTCTATAATTTGAGGTGATGTTAATGAGAAGATTAAAAACTATCAGTGACATAATGTCTTTAGTTTTCTAATGTAGGTAGTAATGATAATTTTTGTCACTTTAATTTTATGTTCTAAACCAAATAAATGGAACCTAAATGTAAAAGAAATTTTAAAAAGTGACAGGAACTTGGAGTAGCTCATGGATATGTGGGTTGTTGAAAACTACCATTAAATTTATAAAGACGAATGAGAGAAGGGGTGGGGGCTATAGCTCAGTGGCACAGCGCCTGCCTGGCAAGCACAAGGTTGTGAGTTCAATTCCTGGTACAAAAGAAAAAAAAAGATGAATGAGAGAGAAGGTTGAAAAAATGCTATATAACAGAAATCTCTATCCTCTTATATATAACATTAAAATTTTACTTTGTTAGAGCTGGTATTTGAGAGGTAGCTAATGGGTTGTTTTTTGGGTGGAGGTTGTCATAAATCACTAAAGAGGATTCTGCTTTACTTGTATTTGTATAATATTTTAAAGGCATAAAGTTCTTTTTTTATTTCTAACATTTGCTTTTCTCATCAATGACTTGACCTGTATAGAGCACCTGTATGTGCCCCTACAAATAAGGAACTTGACTGCAACAAGCACATTCAGTTTGTAATAGTGGTGCTATACCTCAAAGCTGTTTGATCACCAGTTTAATTCTTTTTCAAAGTATTTAGAGTATTTGCACAATATTAATTGAAAGCAATTTAAACGTCTTTCAATTAAAGTTTAGATAAATAAATTAAGCTTCATATATGGTATGGATTATTGATAAGAAAAATTTTAAAATGAGGTATATGTGAGCTATCATGAAAAAGTCTAAAATACATTAAATAAATAGAGAGAAAATAAATAGTATGACTACATTGATATCATTCCACCTCCCAAGCCCTGAGTTGTATATTTTACAGCTGTGGAAAATCTCCCAAAGAGGTATGACAATTACCAAACAATTAATAACCATTTTCTTAGAAAAGAAATAAACTTGGAGATTGGACTGGTAATAGAAAAGAAGTCCAATTCTGCTATATATGCTTGTTCATTAAAAAAGAATACTATAGTCAGAGATGGATTTATATTCTATATCTGATGGATCGAGACTTCCAAGTTCTGCATTCATTATATGAAGAGGAACATATGATATTAGTTTGTCTCACTACTGGTAACATAATGAACCCAGGGCCTCATGCATGTAGGCAAGTGCTCTGTTACTGAGCTAGGTCCTGTTCACTAGTGATTTTAATCTGGTCACTTAATTAAGATCACAGTTGTATTCCTGTCAAAGGTACATAACCTAAGCCTAATTATGAATAATATCAAACAGTCAATTTCAGAGTTTCTCATAGTAATTGTCAGTATAAATAAATACAAAAAAACCATCAAAAGGTGGAACTGTACAGATGAAGAGAGACTAAAGGGACTTGGCAATGAAAGCAATGCATGACCCCCGATTTTCTTTTGCAATAAAGAACAATAATAGCACAATTGAACAAGAACTGTAGAGTAAAATATGATAATTACTTAATCCTTGGCTTGGCATACAATTCTAGGGATATTCTTTCTTCTATAATTTAACTGCACTGACACACTACCTTGCCATTGTCTGTGCTGTTGTACATAGTGGGAGGCCAAGTGAGCTGGGAAGTTTTGCTTTCTTACCTAGATGCCTATAAGATTCCTTGTTTGCCCTTGCAGTTGAGTAATTTCCTGAGAGCCCGTCTCAGCACTAATTGCACTGTATTGATTTTTTTCTGGAACATGATCAACTTTGATAAGCCGATTAAAGTCATTGTTTCAGGGTTGTTTTCTTATATTTTAAATGTGATTTTTTTCTGTTCTATTTGTTTACTTTTCTTCAGAAGAACAGATTTTTAGATTGCATTGCCTGTGTTTCTGCGTCTGTTGTCCTGTCTACCCTCAATGTAAAGTTATTATTCTTTCTCATTTTGTTTTCTGTGAAGTACCGTATCTTATTTACTGTGCTCTTGACTGTATTTTTTATATCTCTATGTCTGTGTGTGTACATGTACATGGGCTCATGTGTTTAGCTACTATTCCAGCTTTTATCCCTCCATTTTTATTTTCCTCTTCTTTCCTTGCCTCTTCTGAGCTCCTGAAGCCTCTGTTTACTTCTTTCTGTACTCCATTACAAGATTTGAACCTACTTATTAACCTTTTGTTTTAAAAGAAAGAGTTCAGAGCTCTGTTTTTTTAAAGCATAGAAAACCTTTCTTTTGTCTGATTTGTCATGTTTCAAAGAGGACATTTCCATTCGTTTTGCGTTGCTCATTTGTCTCTTTTTGTTTCACAAATCCACAGGTTTGATGCATATTCTATACTGGTTTATTGCTAATTCTGACTTATCCTCAAATAGAATTTTCTGTCCGACGGAAGAATAGCATGAAAGCAAAATAAACCCATGGAGGGAAGATGCCTGTGGCTGTGGTCAGGCACCATGTGTTGTTTTGAAAAGCTTTTGATCAAATCTGCCATCTTATTACTGTTTAAAATCTGGGACACACCAGTTTTCTAGGAGGAAGGCATGAGAAAGAGAAAAGGCCTTTAGGGCACAGCCGTACCGACCTTCATCCCTTCTAATCACTCATTCACCTCTGGCCATGTTTGCTCTGCTGGAAATCTGGGGAGTAAATCTTAGAAATAATGTCAGGATCATTTGAAACCTGCCACTCTGTATTGGTGTATGAATATCAACAGGGATCAAGTCACCACTTTTTCCTGCCAATTAATATTCTATATTGTCAAATTTTAATCAGAGTTCAAGTCAGGCCTGTCTAGATGGAGGCTCTTATTTGAGGGGAATTCTGTACCTGAGGGAGGGAACCGTAGGGAGGATGTGTTTACTCTCAGCACCTCCCTTCCTGGCCAAAAGTCCAAGCTGCACATCAGGCAAACTTTATTGATTTTTATAACAGAAGAGTTAAATCAAAGTGGATTATTTTCTCTGTTTTTCATTATTAGTTTTTGTGCATTCGAGTGAAGTTTTTGTTGTTTTGCAGGGAAATTGTGAGAAGAAATAAATGCGAACCTACAGTTATTTAGGAGATAAAATATTTTCTGTATTCTTACCCTCTTTTAAATTTAGTGGAGTTTATGACTATTATGGAAAGATAACATAACAAACAAAATTCAAAAGGATGCAATATCTTAGAAGAAATAAAAATTGTTGGATTTTTATTTTTTATGTGAATTTCACAATCTCATTTGGATTTACAGCCAAAATGTTGTGTGCTTATACATATGTATTAACTCCAGTACAGATCTTACAAGAAAAAGTTTTAACTTAATTGTGCAAAAGTAGACAGACTAAATCTGTAATTATGCTACCATTTACTTTTATAAAATTCCATGTGATGCTAATTATACTTAATGATTATAGTTCTTAACAGTAATTATAGTAGAAAATCTGTAAAGCTGAATTATCTTTACTCATTTAGTAGACTGGATTTTTTAGTGAGAAAAAGAGACTTAACATTTTAGCAATATAGATATCTCAGCCATAAATTATATTTAGGCTGTGAGTAATTTTCTGAGTAAATCATTCAGTGCTTTACTAGAATGTCAGTGGGATTCATGGTGAGTTCTGAACCTCTTCTCTCCTAGACCGTTTGAGTTTGTCATAAGAAAATCCCACAGATTAGTTAGCTTATAAACCCCAAAAATTTATAACTTACCAGAGGCTGGGAAGGTCAAGATCAAGGTGCTGAAAGAGTGAGTGTCTGATGAGGGCCCACTTTCTAGTTTACTGAGGGCATCTTCTAACTGTCTCCTTACCTGATGGGAAAGGACAAGGCAGCTCTCTGGGGCATCATTTCCAAGGGTTCTGTTCCATCAGTGAGGACACCACTCTCAGGACTGAACCCTTTCCCAAAGGGGTACCTCCTGACATCATTGCTTTGGAGATTAAATTTCAATATATGAATTTTATTAGAACTTGAATCTTTAGACTGTAGCACCTTGGTTTACAAATCTCCTTATTCTTATGGCAAGTAACATTTCAGCTCTAAAATCAAACTCTTTGAGAGACTCAATATGAAAGGCGCTCCTGGTAGCTGTAGTTTACACAGTTCAGGTCGGTCTTTCCACTAAAGATACAAGTTAAATATGGAGGAAATAATTACTTCCAAATATTACTTACCAGACTTGGAGAATAAACAGGATCAAATAGATAGAATGGGGCAGAAAGAGGGAATTCCAGAGAAGGGAGATGGGTATTTTGTGGCCTCTTTTCTTTTGGCTTCTCTGTGGATTCTTCGGGAGATGGAGGAAAGAGCAAGGGATAAAGCAGAACCTGTGACAACCTCACTGAATTGGGAAGACCGTGAATGGTACCACATGAATGAGGAGGAAAACTTCTTGCTTTGAGTGGGCCCAGAAAGGGTCCCACCTGAGCAGTGAGGATGAGCAGCTCTGGTTCTGTCATGTCACTTAGTTGAAATTCATCTTAATTCAAGGAAGTTGCGTTGAGAAGCTAGCAGGGCCTTAGTGGTCCTGTAAGAGTAAACATACATTCTCCCTAGAGGAAAATCTTATCATCTTAGTACTCCAGTATCATTTGCATAATCTTGCAAATAGAATTTCTGTACACTGTAAAATGTAACTTGAAAATTGAGAAGGTAAGACAGTGAAGACAGTATATACACATATAACAGAAATAGAAATGACAGACAATAGAAAAAGACCCATAAAGATTTTTGCTATGCTCTCTCTCTCTCTCTCTCTCGCTCTCGCTCTCGCTCTCGCTCTCCCTCTCTCGCTCAGAAATAAACAAAAACCACAAAAAAAAAAAGAAGATTTTTGCTATGGAACCTATCAGAAAAGATGTTTTTTTGGTACTGAGAGTTGAATGCATGACCTCATGTTTGCTAGGCAGGCACTGAACCACTGAACTAAATCCCTGGCCCTCATAAAACATTTTAAAATATAGAATACTGTATATTTTTAAAAGTTAGAAGAAATAATTTTGAATATTATTACCATAAACGATGTTTAAAGAGTGAGATATGATTAAACTGATTTAAATATTAAACAATGTATGCATGAAAATCATATGGCATCCCATTGGTAGGTATAATTTTTATGTTTCAGGTACAAAATAAAGTTTAGCCTCTTTCCTCACCCACCAGTGTGGGAACAAGTCTGAGTCCTGGATAGCTTCAGGGGCCTCAGTGACCATGCCCCTACATCTGTCCCAATGGTGTGGAGGCCAGGATGGGTCCTGGACAGTTGCAGGAGCCTTGGGGAACCTCTCATCGTCCTCTTCTACCTGCATGGGAGCCAAGCTGAGCCCAGGACAGCATCAGGAGCCTTGGTAGGCTCACCCACACACCTCCACCACTGGCATGGGGGCTGGGGTGGGCCCTGGATTGCTTTAGGGGCCTTGGTGATCATGCACCCATCTCTCCATCATGAGTGTGGGAATCAGCAGAGCCCCAAAAGCTTCAGGGGCATCGGGGAATGCAGCCTGCACCTCACACCATTGCAGGAGCCATTCTGAGCACTGGGAACCTTTGATTCCTTACCCCTCCACTCCCAAACCATTGCAGGAATGAGCCTGAGCTCCAGGTAACCTCCAGATTTTCGAAAATAACAAAATGAAGGAGAAAAATGCAATTTTAGACCCCTACCCCACCCAGAGCAAGTCCAGGAGACATCAACACAGCAGAGCTTGGAAGTCACACACCTGGAATTTCTGAAATGATAGCAACTGAAGTAAAGAAACAACTCCATTAAGCTGCAGAAGACATCAGATCAGAAATAATCTCTCAGGCAAAAAAAGAAATAACAATAATGTAAGAACTTCTCAGCACATCTAAAGAAGCCAGAGATGAAAAAAAAAAATAGAGAAGCACAGAAAAATAATGGAAACCTTGAATGAACAATATAGGAAAGAACTGGAATGCATGAAACAGACTCAAGGAGATATCTAGGAAATTAAAAATCCCATGAAAAGCTGGTAAAACTCCTTGAATTAAACTGAAGACAGACTTTTGCATCTTGAAGACAGCATTGCAGCTAATGATTGTGAAAGGATCACTTAAAAATAACAAAGAACCAGGAAATAACAATTGAACAGCTGCAAGGTGATGTAAAGAAAAACAATGTAAGATTAATAATTGTCAGTGAAAACTAGAGGTCAACATAATGACATAAAAAGACTATTTGCAGAAGTAATAGCAAACAAGTTCCCAAGCATGGAGAAAGAACATACAGGTAAGTTAAGCATATAGAACTCCAATTAACCATAACCAAGATAAATGTACATTCACACATATAATAATGAAGATCCCAGAAATTCAGTAAAAGTATAGAATATTAAAAGCTATTAGAGAAAAGAAAAAGGTCACCTATAAAGGAAAGCCCATCAAAATCATGGAAGATGTCTCAACACAAACCATGAAGTCAGGAAGAACTTGGAGTAAAGTATTTCAGGTCCTGCAAGTAAACAACTTCCAGCCCAGCTTGATGTAGTCTGCAAAAGTATCCTTCAAAATTAATGGGGAAATAAAGTATTTTCATGATCAAAAGCAACTGAAAAAATTAATGAGTGATGAACCAACCCTAGAAAGGTACTAAAAGATATTCCAGTAAGAGATAAAAATGACCATAGTTTTAAGAACAACAATAGAAAGGAACTACCAAGCAAAGCAAGCAGTTAAACAGAGGAGAAAAACGGGCAATGAATACCATGAAAATACCATGACCAAGATAAGCCAATACATATCAGTTATAACCATCAATGTAAATGGTCTCATTTCACCAATCAAAAGAAGCAGACAGGAAGAGTGGGTCAAAAACAAAATCCAAGAAAATGCTGTATACAAGAAACACATTTAACTCAAAAGGAAATTCATGGACTGAATGTCAAAGGATGGAAGACAATACTCTATACAACATGAATCCAGAAAAGAGCAGCTGTAGCTATTCTGTTTGCAGACAATGGGACCTTCAAACCAAGAATAACCAAAAGAAGGTCACTACATACTTTTGAGGGAGAAAGCTTCAGTGGGATGCGATAGCAATAATAAACATCTATGCACCAAATATAGGAGTACCTAACTATATTAGACAAATTTTAACAGGCACGAAAAATGAATTAAGCAGCATCACAATCATAACAGGGGACTTTAACACTCCATTGTCACAAAGAGATAGATCAACTAGACAAAAAACCAGCAAAGACATAGCAGACCTGAAGCAAACTTGAGAACAAATGAATTTAGCAGACCTTAATAGAATGTTCCAACCAACAACATCAGCATACACATTCTTCTCAGCTGCATGTGGGATGTTCTCTAAAATAGACCATATACTAAAACATAGAAAATGCTTAAGTAAATGCAAAGGAGTTGAAATTATCCCATGCATACTACTGGACCACAGTGGGATGAAACTGGAAATTAATGACAAAAGAAATCACAAGAACTCCATAAACACATGGAAATTAAATAACACCCTCCTGAACAACCAAGGGGTCACAGATGAAATTAAAGAACTATTTACAATCAAACAAAAATACACATACAACTTACATGAAGCCTTGGGATGCAAGGAAAGCAGTCCTCAGAGGGAAGTTTATAGTAGTGAATTCCCACATCAGGAAAACACAACAAGCACAAATAAACAATCTTATGCTGCATCTCAGGCTTCTGAGTCAAGCCCAAAGAAAGGAAGAGCAAGTCAAGCCCAAAGGAAGAGCAAGTCAAGCCCAAAGCCCAGAGAAGGGAGGAAATTATAAAAATCAGAGCAGAAATTGATGCAATGGAGATGAAGAAAACAATAAAAAGAATTAATGAATCAAAGGGGTGGTTCTTTGGAAGAATAAACAAAATTGATAGATGCCTAGCCAATCTTATCAAGAAAAGGAAGGAAAAAAATCAAATTCATGCAATAAGAAATGAAAAGGGAAAAATCACTACAGATCATGCAGAAATTCAGAAGATCACCAATACTGACCTTGAAAATCTTTACTCTTATAGGATGGAAAACATAGCGAATATAGGCAGATTCCTAGATACATATGGATTACCGAAGCTGAATCAAAAAGATATAAAAATCATGAATAACTCAATATCAGCCAATAAAATTGAAAATATACTGTACTAAAAAACTTACCTACAAAAATCTCAGGTCTTCATGGATTCATTTGAATTCTACCAGAAATTTAGAGAAGTCTTAGTGCCAATTCTTCTGAGACTCTGTAAGGAAACTGAAAGGAAAGCAACTGTCCCTAACTCATTCTGGGAAGCAATTATTATCCTGATACTAAAGTGAAAGAAAGACCCAGCCCCAAAAGAGAATTAGAGACCAGTCTTCTCAATGAACATAGATGCAAAATTCTCAATAAAAGGCTAGCAAATCGAATGTGGCAAGGCATCAAGAAGATTATACATCATGACCAAGTGGGATTCATCCCAGGAATGCAGGAATGGTTCAATATAGGCAAATCAATTAATATAATGAACCATATCAATAAGGCTAAAGACAAAAATCAAATGATTACCTCAATAGATGCAGAAAAAGCTTTTGATGAAGTCCAACACTCATTTATAGTAAAAGCTCTACCAAAATAGTAACAGATGGCCTTTACCTCACTTTGGTAAAAGACATCTATGACAAGCTAACAGCCAACATCATACTAAATGGACAAAACTGAAAGCTTTCACTTTGAAGTCAGGAACAAGGCAAGGATGTCCAGTGTCACCACTCTTATTCAATATAGTTCTGGTAATACTAGCCAGAGCAATTAGACAAGTGAGAGAAATAAAAAGAATAAGGATAGGAAAGGAAGAAGAGAAATTATCATTATTTGCAGATGACAAGATACTCTGCACAGGAGACCCCCAAACACCACCAAAAGGCTTATAGATTTAGTAATCAAATTCAGTAGCACTTTGTATCAGTGGATACAAAGTCAGCACTCAAAAGTCAGTAACATTCCTGTACACAAACAACAGACTGAGAGAAAAGTTAGGGAAGCCACACCTTTCATAATAGCATCTAAAAAAATGAAATATTTAGGAATCAATTTAACAAAGGAAGTAAAAGATCTACACAGTGAAATTTACAGTAGTCTGGAAAAAGTGTTCAGAGAAGATTTCAGAAAATTGAAAGATATCCCTTGTTCATGGATAAGAAGAACCAAAATCATGAAAATGACCATCCTCCAAAAATTCTTGTAGAGACTCTGTGTAACTCCAATTAAAGTACCACTAGTATACCTCACAAATCTAGAGAAAACATTCTTAAAATTCATCTGGAAACAGAAGAGGCCTAGGATAGCAAAAGCAATCCTGGTCAGCAAAGGGAAGGCAAGAGTAGTTTGAAATGATACTACAAAGCTACTGTGATAAAATCAGCATGGCACTGGCAAAAAACAGACCTGAGGATGAATGGAACAAATTAGAAGATGAGGACACAACTACAATCACACTCAGCCACCATATCTTTGACAAAGCATTCAAACATGTTTCCTGGAAGAAAGACAGCCTCTTTAATAAAACTAGCTTTCCACATGCTGAGGAGTAAAGCTACACCCATGTCTACCACCATGTACTAAACTAAAGTCAAAATGGATGAAAGACTAGAAGAGAAAGTAGGTAGAAATATTGAAGACATAGTGGGAGGTAGTGTTCATGAACAAAAACAACACTGCACAGGAAATACATCAAGGAATGAATAATTGGAATCTCATCTTATTGAAAAAATTTTGCACATCAGAAGAAATGACAAACAGGTTAAAAAGAAATCCACAAATTGGGAAAATTTTTAACCAATGGTCCCTCAGAGAAAAGGACTTCTCTCTAGAACATATTAAAAATGAAAAACAACTAGGCCCCCAAAATAGAAAATCCAATCCAAAAATAGGCATCTGAGATGAATACACACTTGAAGAAATATAAATAAAATAATAAATATATGAAAATATTTATTATAAATATATGAAAAAGTGTTCAATATCATTAGTCATTTGAGAAATGCAAATGAGAAGAACAATGAGATTCCACCTTACCGCAGAAAGAATGACTATCATCAAGAAATCAACCAACAACAAATGCTGGCAATGCTGTGGGGAAGAAGGAACACTTCTGCACTGCTGGTGGGAGTGTAAATTGGTAAAACCACTCTGTAAATCAGTGTGGAGATTCTTCACAAAAGTAGGATTTGTGATCTCACTTAACCCAACTATTCCCCTTCTGGGTATTTTCCCAGAAGAATGTAAAACATCATACACTGCAATATAGGTGCACCCACGTTTTAGCAGCATAATTTGTCAAAGCTAAATCTTGGAAACAATGCAAATGTCCATCAACTGAGGAATGGATAAAAATGATACAATATTTTTATAGAACAGAGTATTACCTGCTATAAAAATATAAACTCTAGGTAAGAATGCAATTAGGGACTATACTCCTAAGTCAAACAAATTGGACCCACATGTGCAAACATTGTATTGTCTCCCTAGTTTAAGAAACTGGGAGTACATAAAACTCAAAAGGTACCATGGATATTATGAAAGGGAAAGAAATTGCTCAAAGTGAGGAACAACTGGAATGAGGGGAAGGAGAAAAAGAAAGAAGGGGGGGAAATATCCACGTCTATATCTATATCATCTACACCTATATTTCTGTGATAATTGTACTGCTGATATTTGGTGTTGCTTTGAAAGAAAAAGTTAATGCTTAAATTTTTTTGACCGATTTTACATGCTTATATGTGGTAATCTGAACAACTAATTTGAAGACAACAACATGCACTATAAAAACCACTGGTGATTTCATATCAGCTTTTTAAATAAAGCTTTGTATTATTTATGTCTTTTATCATGTTTTATTCTCTTTAATTATTTGATCAATCTGGTATTCCTACATATAGTAATCTGAGCAACTTTGTTGAAGATAACAGTGTGTTATGTAGCAACCACTGTTAATTCCTATCATATTTTTTTGAAACACTGCATTGTTTTTATTGCTTTTGCTTAACAAGACTTTTCTAGATGACAAGAGAAACTATTTCTCATAGGTTTATTTTGTATAAATGTTTTAATATTAATTTATTGAGCCATCATAATAATTTATACAAGTTACTTTTGGCTTCTACAATTAAAAGAGGTGCTCAAAGTGGTGACCATTGACTTCTAGGCATTTTTTATTTTTCTTCTTTTTAAATTAATTAATTTATTAGTGTGTTTTAGATATACATGACGATCACATTCATCACAGGGAATTTGTGTTTGTACATGATACATCTTGATTGTTCTTTTTTCCCCACATTCCTCTCCCCTCTCCTCAACCACTCTTCTCCTTATTTACAGAAGCTTTGTTTTCGTTGTTTCCTTCTTTTCTATTTTTAAAAATTTATTTTAAAAATAAAAGAAGAAAACATATTAAAAAACAGACATCCATTTACAAAATAGCATAAGAACAATACAAACAATACAATTACAGATAAAGTGATAGGAGATTAACAATGGTTGTATTACATATTGATATTTTCAAAGTGGTTTCTCAGGAAAACAGAGACATACAATGATGATCAAACAAGTAATCATTAACTGTTCTTTTCAGTAAAGCAATAGAAGACAGTAGTACAACTGTTAGCTATCCTGTATGTACACATATACATAATTTCCCCTTCTTTCCCTTCTCCTTTCCCACACCCCAGTTGCCTCTTTTGAACATTTTCATTTCATTTTACAATGTCTATCATACCTTGTAGTTTTTAATTCACTCTTCCAGATTCTTACACTAGTGAGACAATACGTTGCTTAAACATGCAGGTCTGCTTTATCTCACTTATGAGTATGTCTATAGTTGTGACCTTTACCTATAAAACCCTTGAGTTTATCTTTCTTTATAGCTGAGTAATATTCCATTATATGAAAGTACCACTATTTTTTAATCCAATCTTCAGTGGATTAACAGAGGGCTGCTTCCACAATTTAACTATTACAAGTTGTGCCGCTATGAATATGGGTGCACATATATCACCGTGATACGAGGTTTTCAGATCTTCTGGGAAAATACCAGAAGGGGAATAGCTGGATTAAATGGGACCTTTAGACCTAGCATGCTGAGGAATCTCCCAACTGATTTCTACAGTGGTTTCACCAGTCTGCATTCCCACCAGCAGTGGAGAAGAGGTCCTATTTCTCCACAGCCTTGCCAGCATTTGTTATTGGTTGATTTCTTAATGCTAGCCATTCTTACTGGGGTGAGATGAAATCTCAGTGTTGTTTTAATTTGCATTTTTTGAATGGCTAATGATGTTGAACATCTTTTCATATATTTATTTGCATTTTGTATTTCTTTATCTGAGAAGTGTATATTCATCTCAGCTGCCCATTTTTGGATTGGGTCTTTGAATTTGGAGGGGCTGATTTTAAAAAATTCTTTATATGTTTTAGATAGAACTTTGTGTGAGGGACAGTCAGCTAAATTTTTTCCCCAATTGTGGATTTTCTTTTTACTCTGCTGGTGATTTCTTATATTTGGGAATCAATCTAACAAAAGAAGTAAAAGATCTTTTCCATAAAAACTACAGCACTCTTAAAAAAGTGATCGAAGAGGATTTCAATAAATGGAAAAGTATTCCTTGCTTATGTTTTATTTTTTTTTTTAATTTTTTATTTTGCGGTACTGGGGATCAAACTCAGGACCCTGCGCTTGCTAGGCAAGCGCTTATTCCACTGAGCTATATCCCCAGCGCATTCCTTGCTTATGGATAGGAAGAACCAACATTGTGAAAGTGGCCATACTACCAAAATTGTTGTACAGATTCAATGCAATTCCCATTAAACTACCTTTAGCATTCCTCACAGGTCTAGAGAAAATATTCCTTAAATTCATCTGGAACAAGAAGAGACCCAGAATAGCAAAAGCTATGCTGGGTAACAGGACAAGTCAGGTGGAATTACAATCCCTGACCTGAAATTATACTACAAAGCTACTGTAATAAAATCAACATGGTACTGGCTAAATAACAGACCTGAGGATCAATGGAACAGACTGGAAGATGCAACCACAACAAAAAACCCACTCAGCTACCTAATATTTGACAAAGGGGTCAACCAAACCCACTGGAAAAAAGAAGGCCTGTTTAATAAATGGTGCTGGAAAAATTGGTTTGCCACCTGCCAAAGACTGAAAATATACCCAAGTCTATCACCGTGCACCAAACTCAAGTCAAAATGGATCACAGATCTCAATACTAATACAAAAGCACTTAATCTATTGGAAAAGAAAGTAGGTAAAAACCCTGAAGACATAGGGGGAGGTAGAGAGTTCATGAACAAAAACCCAACTGCCCGTGAAATACTTGAAAGAATCAACAACTGGGATCTCATCCTGCTGAAAAGTTTCTGCACATATCATAGGTTTTTAAATATCCCAAGGAAATCCTTTGTAATTTGTAACGGGAACCATATACACTGCAATTTGGACCTTGTACATTGCACAAAAAAAAAAGTGTTGTAGTCTTTTCTATTAAGTACCATATAACCACTGTTATATATGAGATCTAAATTGATCTCTGATAAAAGTATCTAGAGTAGTAGTTATCCATTTTTCCCAGATAAGAAAACAAATTTTGAAACACTCATTTACCCAGGTTAAGTGGCACATAATAGCTTTGAACCAAGCTAGTCTTAATTCTGAAATTGTTCTTTGAACTCCTGAATTACATGAACTCCCAGTGTCCTCTCTGTTTGTTTTCACTTTTTTAAATAAAAATTTTAAAGTAGTTTTAGATTTACAGGAAAATTATATAAATTGCTCTTTCTGTAATATTCCACACCTAGTTTCCCTGTTATTACATCTTGGGGTACGTGTCTACTACAATCGATGCCTAATAGGGCTATTATTAACTGAAGTGCTACCTTATTCAGATTTTCTTAATTTTTCTTTAATATCCTTCATTCCAAGATCCCACCCAGGACACCTCATGATATTTGTCTGTCATAGGTCCTGAGGATCCTCTGGATTGTGACAGTTTGTCACACTTCTTTCTGTGGATGATCTTGGCAGTTTTGAGGAATACTGGTCAGGGATAGTGTAGAATGTCCTTTGATTGGGATTTAATGGTTTCATAATGATTGTCCTGGAGAAATGGATGTGGGAGAGGAACACTTCAGAGAAAAGAGCCATCTCATCATGACACACCAAGGTACCTTCTACCACCTGGCCCCGCCCTGGCTGACATGGCGTTCACCTGCTTTTTCCATTGTACAATCCGTCTTTCCCCATTTCCTTCCATTTCCTTCCAACATCCTTTTTTTTTTTTTTGCATTTCACATATTTTTATTTTTTATTACTTTTTTGACACAAGTTTTCATTATGCAGGTCAGGCAGGCCTTGAACTCACAGTGATCCTCTTGACTCAGCCTCCCGAGTGCTGGGATTACATATGTGCACCACCACGCCTGGCTCTCACATATTTTTATTTTTTTTATTTTTTATTTTTTTTTATTTTAGAAACTTAAAAGTACAAAAACATATTGACAAACAGACACAAATTATCATAGAAAATAGTACAATCACAATGAATCTATAGACAAGGTGATATGGTCTCAACAGTGGTTGTTGCTTTATCCATTGATATCTTCGAATTGTAGATGTATGGACCCACATACAGACATGCAAATTTAGTCAGACAGTTAATCCTCTC
>PVLD010013374.1:34239-56412 GCA_004027595.1 Dinomys branickii | reverse complement strand
GTAAGAACCCGAGGGTGGGAATATAAACTAAGAGACATGAAGGAAATCTGTTCAAAAACAAAGAACAGATGGGACGAAGGAAAGGAGAAAAGAAAAAGACAAAAATGTATGTATGTATATATGAATATACATATATGCAGGAGGGCTAACATGGTTCTACTATTGTATTATATCACTTAATGCTAAGCAATAATCGATGTCGGGTTATTTGATGAATCTTGTATATCTGTATGTGTTATCCTGAACACACACTTCGAAGATATCAATACGTAAAGCAGCAACTATTGGTGTTTTTTTGTTGTTGTTGTTGTTGCTGTTGTTGTTGTTGTTTGCCTGGTTTGTTTTTTGTCTTTGGATTTTTGGTTTTTGTGTTTTTTCTGTTGTTGAGAGGATTAATTGTCTGACTAAATTTGCATGTCTGTATATGGGTTCATATATTTACACTTCGAAGATATCAATGGATAAAGCAATAACCACTGTTGAGACCATGTCACCTTGTCTATAGATCAGTTGTGATTGTACTATTTTTATGCTAATTGGTGTCTGTTTGTTAATATGTTTTTGTACCTTTATTTTTTTTAAATAAAAAAAATAATAAAAAAAAAGAAAGTTTCTGTATAGCTGGAGCTTTGCCCTCACTCATGCCTCTTGCATGTGACTATCATATACTATGTTTGCAACAGATACTTGATGGGGGCCAGGCTTTGTTCTTGTATTGCAGGCTTTCTCTGTTTCTCTCAGAATACTGCTCCAGTGAGAATACCTCCCCACTTTGCCATGTCCTATTTCACATTGACACTCGATTTTTTTTCTTCTTAACATTATATTTTCTAAGCACTCCAGTTATCAGCATGATTAAAGATTTTTTCCTACTTTAATCCTCTTGTACTTTTATTCTATATTTTGTTATTGTTTTATGCCTCACATTCATTTGCATGGGTGTCTAGACATAGTAGTTAAATTTAAAGACTATAAGGAAAGAAAATTGAGTTTATGTTCAGACAGTATTTTGCATAGTAATAAGTCCTTTATTCTTCAGTTTGAATGCAAATGTGTGTATGCAAACATTATCGCTATGATTAGATGAAGTTGTAAAACTGAAATGTATTTTATAATCATAAATTAACACATTAAATTATTATTAAACTATTTACTCAAATGTTACAGTAGCAAAATCATAAAGCAAAATCAATTGAAATACAAAGAGAAGTGGTGAAAAGAATAATGCCTACTGGGAGTTTTAAAATTATTGTTAAATTATCATGTAAATTTCCATATCATACTACAGTTGATTAGTCAATAAATTTCTAATATTTATCTGACATAGAAAATATTATCTTTTCATCGCTTGTGTAATAACTGTCATATCTTTATTTTGATGTTTTTATGTGACCTCTCCTTTAGGGACACATCTCTATGCCAGACTATCTTTCTCTGATTTTCATATTTGTCATTTTACCACAATAAAAGTTATTTTAATGCAAAATTAGACATACTCTTTCCATATCTTCAGTACTATGGCCTCTGTGATTTAAATTGTAGGTCTTCTTTTTATCCCTATTCACTCCTCCTTTCTCAGTAAGTAAGACTACAGGTACAATGGAAATGCATATGTTATGCAGGTTGCATCCTTTCACTAAATAAAATAACAGGTCACTCAAGAATAGCCCACTATGGGCTGGGCGTGGTGGTGCACACCTGTAATTCCAGGACTTGGGAGGTTGAGGCAGGAAGATCCCTGTGAGTTTAATACCAGTCAATGACAGAGAGCAAGGCATAGGTAAAAGCAGCTATTAAGATTCTAGGAATCACTACATTCCTTAGAGACAATATGATATGCTACACACACAGATATGTGCTCTTAAAAACAATTGTTCATTAGTTTGTGAGAAGCACATATTTTAATGAACAGAGCATTCAAATATAGTTTCATGGTCTCATTTGTCTTTAGAAACTTAAATTACAGTTCTATAACAAGTGCTGAATAGGCCTTTTCTATGATGATGTTCACTTACCTTTTAATTAACTGGCCTTCATAGCATGTTTTTGTAGCCATAGAAAATTGACAAAATCTAGAATAATGTTCTGTCCTTTCACTTCTCCAATTTCAATTAAATTCCTTCATGTATCACTTTTCTGAGGGAATGTAGCATATAAATTTGGAGTTGCAGACTGTCAATGACATACATTTAGATTTTTATTATACTTCATATGCATAAATTGAGAGAAAATCAGGAGCGTTGCTGAACTTAAAATTTTCCTTACTAGCTTTTTCTGTACTCTGTTGGTCTGTTTTAAAATGGCAGGCTGATTGGTCAGAATCTACCTCCCGTTCTTTAAGTTTATGGAGCATCCTTAGCCATAGAGCTGTGGGCTTTAATAGCGCTGTCACGACCCAAGCCATCTTAATGCTGGTGTTAATTTTTTCAACACTAGTGCTGTCTTGGTTCTGATCTATTTTTCCAAGAGACCACATTAAAAATATTTCCTTTAAGTAAGATCTCCAAAGCTTCCCTAAAGCACACCATGGGCAATTTAAAACAGAAAGTCAGTTTTTAGAAAATGGATCAGGAAATAGTCCATTTTTTTTATTGTTATGTTTCAAACACTGCAATATATATCCAGCTACAGTAGTTCTAACCACCCCACATAAAAATTAGCAAAGGGTTCCTAGTTTAGCCTTTTAAATCATTATAGGAAAATCAGAGCAAGATAACAGACTTGGAATCTTATTAAGCTTATGCATAAGTTTTCCTGCATGGCAATCTAACAGGTCTATTTTCAGATTTGCAATGAAAATTTTTCATATTGTCTTTCATTCCTAAGACCTAACTTAAATTTCAGTGAGTAGGGGCTGGGAGTATAGCTCAGTGGAATAAGCGCTTGAGCGCAGGGTCCTGAGTTCAATCCCCAATACCGTAAATAAATAAATAAATAAATAAATAAATTTCAGTGAGTAACTGGTTATTTTTGATCCCTTTCATTAATGCACATTAAAAGTAATACTTCTTAAAAAGGATATTTGCACAAATGGTGAAGATATAACCAAGGAAATATTGTCATGAAAATATATTATGTTTTGAAAAGAATTTATGTTAGACTGCTTTCTAGAGAAGTTTGTGTATTGTCAATGATAGCAATTACATGATTCCTATACTTTAATTATCTATTATACTGAAAAAGCTACTAATGTCAGCACTAGGGTTCTGCTCGTTACAGTATACATTTGCAGTGTTTCATGAAGTTAGCTGAAGACATAGGTTATCTACTTCTGAGGATAAGTAGTTTGATAGTACTAGTCCAGGGAAATTTACTATATAGTCATGTGCTTTTATTTCTCTTTGAAAAATTGAGAAAATAAATATGATGTAATTAGTTTTAAAAACATATTTATTCAGTTTGAAGAACAATCATTCATTGTTATGAAACTATCTTATAACAATAAACTTTCCAATGTAACTTTTATTTATGACAGACTGACAGCATTGTTTCAAGCCCTTATTTTGTAAAATTAAAAAATCAATAAGCCTGTTAGTTTTTGAATTTACATTAACAGATTCATTGACTTTTTAATTAATTCAGTAACATTCAGATAATATTATTTACATCACTTAAATATTTTAATTTTATCTAGACTTGCTTTATAACCCTTATTATCTAGCTTAGTAAATATCTCAACTAAATTTGTAAAGATTTTACTGTGTTGTTATTTCATGGATTCTTTAAATATCAACTAGAACAATTTGTATTTTTACTGATTTTTTAAATCTTTTTATATGATTCAGCAAAAGATATTTTAAGAATGGATTGCCTGTTTCCTTTTTCAGATCCTCCTGCTTCATGTATTTTGAAGCTCTGTTATTAGGTACACAAATGTTTCACTTGTTATTTTCTCTTTATGAATTGGTGCTGTTTTATTGTGATTACTCAGAAATACACTTGAGTATTAGAGTCTTCTGACCTTTCTTTTAATATGTTTTAGCTTGGTATATTTTCCCCCATCATTTAGTTTTAATCAGTTTCTCAGTATTTAATGTGAATTTCTTTTTTTTTAAATATATATTTCTTGGAAGACTTGTATTAGCTTTTTTTGCCATAAGAAATTAGCACAGCTGCCTGAATTAGCACATTGCTTTACTACCTCCCAGATCTGTAAATCAGAAGCACAGTAAGTTTGAGCTGGCTTCTGTGCTAGTTTCCCAGCACTGATGTTGAAGTCTAAGAGTCAGTTGAGCTGGATAATTTGTAAGGAAGAACTGACTTCTTTGGCAATATCAGAATCCCCACTCTTTGTGGCAGTGAGTCAAAGATACCTGTTTATTTAGTGGCTAGCTGTTGTAGGAAGTCATTAGCTTCTTGAGGCTACCTCATTTCTTTCTCATGGAGCTATCTTCATCTCCCAGACAACAAACACAACAAGACTTCTCACAGTTTTAACCACTGTAAATTCCTGTCCTACAACCCCACAGGAAATACTCATGGATTTTAAGCATTCATATGATCAGGCTAGGCTGACCCCAGTAATCTCTTTCTCCTATAGTGTACTATGCCACATGACAACATATTTATGGGACTAGAATTTCATCATATTCACGGATGAGGAAGTTTAAGTAAAACCTCTTTGGAGAGGTGAGGCACGTAGGGTGGAGTATCAACTCTATCTGCTTTGGGGTCTGCCCAGTGCATTGACGGAGCACACATCTGGTTGTGTCTGGGTGGCTCATGAAAGTGTAGCCCTAAGGTCTAGGTCTGGTCTCTCAGCCGTTCCTCTTTGGAACTGTTCCTCTGCTTTGCTTACCTGCTTTGCTGAACTAAAGAATTTTGCTCGGCCATAATGCTCCTATCCTGGAATGGCTAACCACAGAGTAAATCCTCCAAAACTGTGATCCAAATTAAATCTCTCGTCCTTTAAATTGGGGGTTTCAGGCATTATGCCCCAGTAACAGTAAAGCTGTCCGCTATGAGAGGCCATTTTAGGAATTCTGCTAACCACAGGCAGTATATAGTTTGGTGTTTCTTTTTTTATCAGTCTGTGACATTTACTTGCACGATCAGTTTTTACGTTCAGTAGTTACTCAAATGTTTAGACTGAAATCAGCTACCTTATTCGTTATCTTATCTGTTATGTGTCCTTTTTTATTCATTTCTGCTTCTTTAGTATGATTCCATTTTACCTCTATATCTGAGCTTCAACTTATAGACCTCTCTTGTTGTTTTAGAAGCTGTATATGTGCTGTTTTAAAGTGAAATTATACATTTTCTTCATTACAATAAAAGAATGTTATAATAGTATATTTTTGCTTCTTACCACCTAGACTTCATAGCATTTGTCATGCACTTCAGTATAAACTGTACTGTACATTATTATCTGTCTATAAATATGCATATATTTAAATAAGGATATTTATATAAAATTAGAGATACTTAGAAAACATATATATTTGTTTTTATCATTACCATGATTTTCTTTGTGTTCATCTACATTCATATTCTACCTAGGATCCTTTTCTTTCTTCTTAAAGGACTTTTAAGATATTTTTACAATGATAACTTGCTGAGATGAATTCTTGTATTTTTGAAGAAAGCCTTATATTACTTTTTTTTAAAGCTGTGCTGAGGGAAATTTATAGAACCACTTTTTCTAAGGACAGAAAAAAGGAAAACTCAAATCAATAATCTAAGTTTGTACCCCAAGAAAACTAGAGAAAGAATAGAAAAATAAACCCAAAGTGAGAAAGGAAAAAAATAATAGAGATCATAGCATAAATTAAGAGGAAAATAAGATAATAAAGAAAAACAAATGCCAGTTCTTAAAAAATTTGATAAATCTCTAGAAACATCGAACAAAAAATAAAGAGAACACACACAAATTAGCAATGTCAGGATCATACATAAAAGAAAATTAGAGCATATACAGCACACCAATTTTCATACATTACCGGGGGGGGGTTAACCTAAAAGAATGATAACATCTACTCTTACCACAGACAGAAGGAAATAAACATTCTAATACTTTACTAGCAAAATTATATATAGTCACGCATTATTTTGTAAAGAAATGTAGCAAAATATACCTTTGTCTCAGTAATCCATAGTTTAAGAATTCATAGTTTAGTAATATAATACCAAATTTAATATAAAAAAATGTTTGTTGGATGCACCTTACAATTAAAAATAATCTAACTGGTAATAAGGATGAAAACTTGGGGCCTCACATGCAAAAGTAAAAAATAACTTAAGACAATTGGCTAAGATGTGAATATAGTATGTGAACATTATATTTTGCAAATTGGGTGGATAATTTCAGAATACTATGTTCAATATTGTAGAGCACATTTTTAAGCAAATTAAACATAAGCACCTTCAGTATGTGGCCACATGCATATATCTATTTGCTTTCAAGGAGAATGATACAGTACTAAGCTACGCCAGGTTATACCATTGTCTATTATGACGTACTAGCTCAGGTGTTTGAAATTGTTGAAATGTTTTGTCACAAGAATCACAAATTTCTTTATAATTATAAAAATTAAGAAGAAAGACAACCAATAAAAATTTAAAGGACTTTGAGGTAAGATTAAATTAAGTGAATTATGTGATATGAGCTTTAACTTGGACATCTGAACTGCTGGGAAAATAATACATATCTATTATACTGTTGAGGAAATTCAATCAAGTAACTCATGTAGAGCATATGACTGTTCACTCTAATTAACACTCAAAAAACACTGGCTTGGTGTCATTCTGGAAACAGTGTGAATCTTCTGCAAAAGCTAAAAAACAGAACTGTCATATAATCCAGCAATCTTACTACTGAGTACATATTCAAAGGAAAGAAAATCAGTATGTGAAAATTATATCTTAATGCCCATACGTATTGTGCTATACACCGTTCTCAAGAATTGGAATCAACCTAAACGTTCACCAGCAGATAAATAGATACAAGAGATATAGTACATACACATAAGGGAATACTGTTCAGACATAAATAATAATGAAATCCTGCCATTTGCAACAGCATGGACTCAAGACATTAATTAAGTAAAGGAAGACATACACAGAAATACAAACACCATATATAGTGTCACACATGTACAGCATCTAAAACTTTGACCACACAGAAGTAGAGCGGATGACAGTGGAAACCACACTGAGGAAGGGGAAAGACACAGAAGGCTGCAGGGAGGTTGGTCATTAAGTGAAACATTACAAGCAGACAGGAGGAATCAGTGCTGGAATCCTGTTGCACAGTAGGGTGACTGCAATTAACAATAATGTGGCCAGATTATTTCTTAATTCTATTACCAAAAATGATAATCATATGATCTGATAGAAATGCTAATCACCCTAACTTGATCATTATATGATGTTTACATCTATCAAATTATCACATTTTACCCCCAATATATATGTGTGTGTGTGTGTGTGTGTGTGTGTGTGTGTGTATACATATATAAACTTATGTATATGAAATAAGTATAACTTACGTAACTTACATATATGAAATGTAAAAAGCTAAGAATTGAGAATTTACTAACACCTGTATTTATAAGGAGAAAGTAGCAAAAAGGGAAGCCAAGCACAGGAAGATTTTATACTGGGGTGGGTGGCGCACTAAGCACAGCTGGTCAACGGTGGCAATTCCTAAATTCAGTCCCTGTGCTTCTTATTTATTTCCTTAGGATATTTTTGTCTTTCTCTTTAGGTTTCTTCAGACAATTATGCCAAAGAAAATGAAAAATAAATATGTGGCCCCAGAATTGAAATTTTAAAAATGTCATTAGAAAACTGAAAGGAGAAATTGCAATATGATTCAAGGTCGAGACAGGAAAAAATTGAGAGTGAGAGCACGAAAATAATGGAAGTGACTTCCTCGTTGGAATATTTGCTAATGGAAGACAAGAGAGAAACAAAGACAGCAGAAAGTACTTTTCAAAACAGAGCCATGCAGAGTGAGAACACACATGAAAGGAATGAAGGCAGCATTGCTAAACCTGCCACCAAACAGCCACAGAGCTGGAGAAGGGTGCAATCCAAGGAGCAGGAAGATTATCTTTCAGCTCAGTCTATGGCAGGCAGAAAAGAATACAATAGGAATGGGAAGGGGAAACAAATTACCCTGACAATGCACACCTCATTTTATGAAGAGTACAGAAGAAGAATTTTTTTTTTTTTTTTGCTCTGCTCTGGCCTGATTAACATTTCTTTAGGGACCATATTCATTTAACAGTTTGCTGATGGTTGATTCCCTGATTGCTTTTTCTCTAGAGGAAAAATATTCAGTAAAACCTGGCTCTTGGGAAAGCCCCAGTGGCTTATTAGTACTGTACTTTAATATTCCAGTAAGTAGGGGTAATTATCTCTGCACAGTTTTGGCCTAAGAACCCTGCCTTTCTAGCTATCAAAGGCAGCAGTCTGAGATATTACGTTCTGTGTGTGTGTGTAGCAGAAAAATTTTGGTTGAAGAATACATGTTTTGTCTGCAGGAGGAAGCATCCCTCTGATGGGAGAATAGCAGATTCTTCTCACTTAAGAAATGAATAATATCAGTCATTCTTAAAGTGTTGAGCTTAAAGTTTCTGTTTGGGCTCTCTGGGACAGTGACCAAGTTTTTGAAGCCAGTTCTTAACTCTTCATAATTATTTTTCATTGGTGTACAGATTCTTTGCAGGAAGACTTATCAGTTAGATAAAAACTGTTAAACAGATCTTCCTACACAATTTTATCTCCTATTGCTATTCAGAAAAGTAATCAATCTCTTCTGTTTTGTACAATGCAATATTTTAACCAGCTAACTTTCTTTTTTTGTTTCAAAAGGGATTGTCCATTGGTAATCAAGAAACATTTATTTTCTTCTAAATCTTTTTTGCCCTTTCTCTTTATTATACTACAGATATTTATAATAATGGCACACATGGTATCTATTTGATTTGGGGAAAATAAGTCCCAAATTGTTTCATGTCAGATGTGCCCAGTTCATAGTCTCACAATAAGGAATGAAGTTGCAAACCAAAAGAGAAAGTTCAGAGAATTTTGTTGGAAAGAAGAAGAAAAACAGTTCCTTACCTTCTAGGAGGGGTCCAGAGTGGGTGGATGGGGAGTAATTATATGACAAAATCCCATGGGCACAACATGGGTCAGATTAAAACCTACAGGATTACAAGTATAGTCCCTTAACATTGATCCCACAGGGAAATGAGTCATGTGGCAAGGATATATGGAAGAGCAAAGACGTTATTGGGAAGGGGTGGATTCAGATGTGCTGGTCTCCCACCCACTCCTCTGACGCCGATTTGGGCCCACAAGACAAGGTGGTGCCAATCACAGTATAATTTCAAGCTGCTGCTTATCTCAAGGAAGGCTTGCAGGCCTAGCTATTGAATCTCCATCTTGAGACCTGACTCTCTTCAGATTCACCTCCAGCCATAATCTTTGGAGTATCATCTTCTGTGCTGACTTCCTTGCATGTCTAATCCCTCTCTAATTGCATATTAATTTCTATATAACTTAGCTATCCATAATATTGTGATTCTGGAAAAGAAACATTCACCCAAACTAGCATATATGTCTTTAACTTCAAATGTCTAGTAAAATGTGAGAACATTTACAATTTAAAGAGTTCTAAAGCTTCAGACACAGGAGCATGTAGGCAATAATCTTTGTGTATGCATATGTAGATACACACACACACACACACACACACACACACACATATTGGAAAGGGATGGATTCATCCACATATATATATTATACCATTATATATATATAAATATATACATATAATATGTACATATATTTCTCTAAAATGATCAGCTATTGCCATACTTACATTTCCTATCAATCAATGTAAAACTTTCCATTGTGTATAGGAGTGGAATTGAAGACTTTCAAACATTTTACAGAGATAATTTTATTTGAATTATATAATTCTGGTTAAGATTTAGTTTTATGTTAGTTACTTTTCTCTCATCGGTGGGACAAAATACCTGACACCTAAAATTAGGGAAAGAAAAGTTCATTTAGGTCACAGTTTGTAGAGGTGTCAGACCATAATTAGCTGGCTTCAAAGCAGGTGTCATGGCAGAGGGACAGCAGTTCATGGTGGCAAAAAAGCAAAAGCAGTAAATGCCAAAAGGGGAGAGTAGCAAGCCTCTTTTCCTCCCGCTACATTATGAGCAGGTTACCCATGCGAGGGTGGGTGTAGTGCTCACACCATCCGTGCCCTCCTCTTGCACAGGCTCAGGATGTTTACAAGGTGAGGACCCCGGCCCCCCTGCTGAGTCGCTTAGTTAAACTTCTGAACTCCAGTAGTTCACACAATGAATCAACCGTTACAACATCCTGGAGAGTGAATAGCCACCCTAGCCATGTCCTCCACACCCTAGGAGTAGAACTACTGAGTTACTTAGTTAAGCTTCTAAATTTTCAAAGTGACACAATGAATCAACCGTAACAAGCTCTTTGAGAGGAATTCAACTGAAATACCTGATTGTCATTTTGACTGTCTCCTTCACCTCAAGAGAACAGTGAAATCTCCCAAACTACTTCACTGTACCATCATTACAGTCTCCCTTTTCTATTTCTGCATGTGTCATAGACACACGTGCCAGAAACCACATAGCTATTTGAGCAAGGAAGTATTACTCTACAAATTATTGACTTTTACACTGAATTAACTACAAAAAAGTTTTAATCATCCCAAATACCCCAGAGCTGAGGATATATACCCAGGAGAACAACAGATTTAGAGAGAAGAGCTCCACTGTGTGGTGGGGACTCAGAATTCACTGAAGAAATTACATAGTCCCCTACTGAGTCAGAGAGCAAATATCCTAGTGGTTCCATTTTATAGGATTCACACGCTAGTGTTACTATTGAAGGTTTTGGAAAACTAGTAGAGGAACCAGCTAACGTAACTAGGAGAATATCAACAGGAAACTCATTGAATGGTCATCACTGAGAAGGCTACAGGAAGAGGCGTGGTGTGTCCTTGGAATTCAATCTGGCGAAGAGCTATTGTGTCTGCAGAATTCAAGCAGAAGCTCAAATGCACTGAACTCACTCCTAAGAAACCATCTACAGTGTCTAGGATCATCACAAAGCCACATGTTTAATCACCACAGATGGGTTCCCCTGGGTGTCACCCATGCGATCTTAGATCACACAAGCAGAAAGCACCAGATCCGAGAGGAGAAGCCCTTCTTCCTTCAGTGTCTCTCTTGCTTTGTGCAGTCAGTACTGTGCCAGTTGACAAAAAAAAAAAAAAAAAAAAATCCTGTATCACACATGGGGAAGTCACAGTCCGATTGTATCAAAGACTTATACTCTCATACACAAATACCCAAATGAACAAATTAGTAATGTACTCACCTTCATTTAAGGTATCAGGATTCAACTATAAATTGCCTGAAAGAATATAAGCTGCCTGGGGAATAGTAACATATATATTTCATGTCAGTAAATTGATGATATTCACTAAAAGACATGTGGCACTTAGCTTATACTTAGATGAAAGTATCAGATGAAAGTGATGTGCCCTTTACAATACAACTCTTAAAACAGTAGTACTTTTATATAATTAGTATATTGGAAAGTATAAAGCATCACTATATATTTCTACCCAACTAATAGCATTCCAATTGTCTGGCAAGAGATCAACATTTTTCTAACAGTTTGTTTGAGCCAGTAGGTCTGTACCAAGGGCACAATGAGATTTAACTCCACCAAGTCTGGAATTCACCCAAGTCATTTTACTTAAGTACCTACAACACACTGATCCTTGACCCAAACATGAAATATACCAATTAATGGTGTTATCCTATTATGTAATCATGAATCTCAGGAGTTTCTAGGTCATTCATGTCATCTTGTCAGCATTTCTTATCACTAATAATGACAATGATGGTTTATACCTGTTCTTGGGAAGACCCTCATGGCCAGTGGGTGGAATAGCCCTTGTCTGCAAAAGCTTGTTATATAACAAAAATATGCCTACGTGGCCAGTGTGATATAAGACACTGGCTAAAAGTCTGCTTAGAACTCCTTGACTCCAGGGAATTCTGTGCCCCTGTCAGGGCTTTCTGATGTGAAAGAAAAGTGTTCTACACGTTGCCTTGACAGAGAGTAGGTAATGGGAGGTTGCGTCTGGCCTCTCAAGACCGTTTGCTGAGAGGAAGCCTTTGGCTGTCAAGAATATCCTTTCTAATGATATTGCTACAGTATATTATTTCCTGAAACAAGCTATATATTTATAAACACTGTATTTTGGTTCCTGCTCTCTTTACCAGTTGGACCCTGTCTCCCTACTGTTGTTAATGCCACCAGACTGCTTTACAGCATGGTAATTGCTGGGCATCACAAGGTGAGTGCAAAAATTTCAAAAGTAGGATAGGTCTGAACCCAGACAGCGTCGTATAGAAAACAGTTTTAAAAGAATTTTATTTCTAAGAGAGTCAGAAGCTTCCCATTTGGCATCTCTCCTTTGCGCTTGCTTGAAATTTCTCTAGATTTGACAGCTATTAACAGAATCCTACATCCCATCATGTTGCCTTTAATGTTTCCAAGCGAGTAAGTTTTTGTCATTTTTATAATGGAACTCAAACGATGAAATGTGTTGGCTGTGGGCTGCATTTTTCCTTTTTCTGAAAAATCAAATATTGAGAACAGTTTGCAACAAATGAAACTTCCATTACTCACCTCAGTTTCTCACCTAGCATAGCGAAGTGCTATCATGAGTTTCATCTCCTTACTGAGTATCTGAGGAGTCAGGTGGGTGTTCTTGGTGTCTGTGAGGGACCCTCCGCTCCCCAGATATGGGATTGGTTCCTCCTGAACAGACTTAAGTCTTTCATTATGCATAGATTTTTTTCCTAACACTGTGCTTATGAATGTTTAATTGAAATTAAGATACAATGCACACTTTTCAACATTGTGTTAACACTGAAATCATACTTATTGTCTCAACACTGAAATCATACTTATTTTCTTTAAAAAGAGAAACATAAGTTAAGGTTTTGATTGGCACATAAATAATAAATTTATGTGTAGATTTAAATGATGACTTCAGTACCATTTTCTATTCATCACTGTAATCTAGATACCAAATCAAATAGTGAAGCAAAACCTCACACTACCCCCCACACTCATTTCTAACATGTTGGCCTGGGGAAAGAGCCAAAAGGGTGGTAGCCCAGAGGAGATGATGACCAAAGAAAGGCGTGGTGGCAGTGCATGTCCTTCTTGTTCTTGTCAGATGCCTTGAGATCCAACTCAACATCTTTCAACTCCCTCAGTAAGACCAAGCCAAGAAACCCTGGACAAGGACCCAGAAGTGACACATCTCCAAGAGAGATGCTACCATCACCTTCATCTCCAGGTGCACCATTTGCATTTGGGACATGAAGGGGAAACCAGGGTTAAGGCAGTTGGCTATTTCTACTTATTTCCACTCTGCCCCCTAAATAGATATCCTTCCATTTTGTCTGTTGTTAAAGATTATTTAGTTAGTTAGTTAAACCGTGAGGGCCCATGCTAGAAAAAAGTGAAAGCTTCTGTCTGTAAATTAAATGAGTCCACAAGCCAAGCCTACCATATTTCAAAATGTTTCTTTAAATGATATTCTGCAGAATGCTTATATTTTATTGAATGATAAAGGATAGCATTCTCCTAGCAGAATATGAACCTATTCAGATAGAAAGTTTATAAACTAAAAATATATAATAAAATCAAGGCAATCTGAAGTTGAGATAAGCATAAAGCTTTATATATAAAATGCTTTTAAATTAGTTACAAAAAAAGCCTTTCATTCATAACTCCACAATTGTTAAACAAATAACCTTCTTCACTCCACAAATAACATTCTCACAAATGACTTTCCACAGCATTTCAGGGAAACAAAGTTTAATTAATCGCATTGGCAGTTACCGAATATGGGTATTCACGATAGAAGGCATCACTTAAATCATGGTACTAAACTTGCTATTTGATGTCAGTGGAAATTGATGTAAAATGAAAGAGGGAAAAGCAGCAATGCAAAATATTTGCTCCCACTTTGGATTGGATGAATGTGGATATAAAATCCAGCTCCCAACTATGCTGCTGACTGGTTGAATAAACATGAGTTAAATTGCTTGAAGTTTTTGAGCTTCACTTTTCTCACTTAAAAAAGTGAAAATAATATAGTGGATATTTAAAGAAATGAAATGATGTTTAACATAATGCATATAACAAAGAGCATATTAAAATCAATGCAGATACCATCATGGTATTTGTCATTAGAGTTTGTCTGAATTTTAGGCATTTGTTATTATTTGATTTCTTGATGATCTCCAGTCTTTGTGGGACAAGATGAAATCTCAGTGTTATTTTAATTTGTATTTCTTTAATGGCCAGTGATATATATGTCCATCAACAGATGCATGGATAAACAAACTATAATATTTACAAACAATGAGTTTTCCTCTGCCATAAAGATAAATTTGAGATATTTGTAGGAACATGGATACCCTTTAAGAAAATACTGTTGAGTGAAATAAGTCCAACACACAAACATAAATATTGCCTGGCTTCTGAAACATGAGAAACAGAAACTGTAAATAAAGAGCAAACTAAAAGATAGATACTAGGAAGTAGGCAGGTAGCTCTTTATGAAATGGGAAGGGGACGAAGTGATAGAAGGAGGAGGGAGAGAGAGAAGGGAAAAGGGATAAAAAAGAAATGGAAATGTATTATTATTTCAGTGATCCCTGAGACAAAATCCAAGTTGTAGATTTAGTCAAGTGCCTAGTAGACTGTATAGTAAAAACTCAGTAAGTGTATATTTTGGGCCTCTATTATTTCTTTAAAAATACTAAGATCTCAACTATATCTTTAAACCACCACAGTAACCAAACCAGCATACCCAGTCTTATAGTAGGAAGAAATCTGGCTCAATACATGATGGGTGGTCAATACAATCATTGATGGACTTCAAATCTTGCCCAAGTGGATATCATAGGGGAAATGTTCCGAAAAAAAATCTTTGACTTCCTGATGGCTTGTCGCTTTTGATTTAGTGACTTGTTTTAAAGAAATGAAGCTTTTTCTTTGGAACTCAGTGCACTGACTATTAGTCCAAGTCTTTAGAAAACTCCAGTAACCACTGAAATGGCTAAGGATGGATTAGACTCCCTGTGTATGTCCAGATCAGTCCTTCAGGGTGCTAAAAACCACCCAGAATTGAAAATTAATACTAACACATCCCTGGGGCCAGTGGACATATGGGGAGCCTTCTTGGAGAAAAATGTGTTGATAAATGTTTCTAGACAGATCTTTTTCAAATAATTTCAAACTCCATATTGTGAAGCTTCCATTAAAGTTCTTTCATGTTTTATTTCCTACATTGATGTTAAGCAGGAAAATGCATTACTTTTAATTTAAATTAAATATTATTTGTATGAAATGACAATCTAAGTCTCTATAGCTCAAATATGTCTCACTATATAATAACTGCTCTGATTAACTAAGGATTTTACAGAAAGGATAAGTAGAGGACATTAGATTGATATAGTCAATTTGCCCCCTCATATTTCACCACCAGGCATGACCAAAGCTACATGAACATCATTGCCGAAAGTCACCTTATAAATCTCTTTGAGCTATTGTTATTTCTAATCTGGTACCTGAAAAAAAAAAAAACTGCTTGGATGGCAGATTTCTATGTGAAAACCTTGATCTTGGTTCAGTTAAACCATGAAGTTGATAGACCCTGGAAGAATCAAGAGAAGAATTCATTCTCTGTTATAACTCATATTATGCTGCATTCTCAAAAGTATGAAAACATATGGTGACTCCTATTCGTAATGTAAGACTGCACATCTGAGACCAAAGAGAAACACAGCAGTCTCTCACATAACAATAAGGGTTAAGCTACTTTTATTATATGAACCAAGCTGTACTTACATTTAAAAGGAGTTATAACAGTGTCTGTTTCACATAGATTTCTGGCTTTCACATTCCGTTCCTTTTCAGTTATGACACAAACTTAAAATCTGAAAAGTTGAACTTTCAGCAAAGAACACATTCTTTTCTTATTTTTTCCTATTTTATATTAAATGCATCTTATATAGCAGAGCTCTTTTTCTTCCTCCTCCCCAGGGAATCTGGCAGCTGCAGGACTCTGTGCCTGTGGGTGTCTCTGAGCAGTCAAATACCCTGGGAGAATAATGCAGAAGTCACTGGTAAGTTATAGAAAATCAGTCTAGTGGTTCATCAAAAATTTGGCAGAGAGGAACATAATTTTGAAATCTTTAAAGACTTATGCAAACTCAGTTTTTGGAAGCCAAAGGGGAAATCATATTTTATATGGCATATAAATGAGTTCTATAATCCATTAAAAGATCTTTGTTGTTGTGTGACTTCTTGTGGTAAAATACATTGCTCATGAATGCATTTCCACTCACAGACCCCTTAAATAAGATAGCAGAACAGAATGAAAGGGGAAAGAAAACTGATATTTGTTAAGTACTGATGGTTTTCCAATATATATATATATATATATATATATATATATATATATATATATCCTTCCAATGTTCACCACAACCCTGAAAAGTGCAGAAGCAGTAAGTACAATAGCTACCTACACAGCTGTGGGCCCAGCTACATTTTTGGTTCTTATCCCCTCACCAGCCAAAATATAATCAAATTTCTTAGCGTCTCTGACTCGTTTTCCTCCTCCTTCAATGGTGTAACAATATGTCATAGTATCTGAGTATCAATGATAAAATTAGTGCAAAGTAACACAAGCACATATTCAATATGTGAAGGGAAAAAAATATTTTAGTATTATTGTTCATGTCACAGATTCAAAAACTGAGGCTTAGGAAGGGCAGGCACCAGCTTGCAAATGCTGCCCCAGGAAGCAAAGCTGTCATATTCTCTCTTACACTTACCGTGGCAATCGATAACAAATGTTAGGCAGGCTAAAGTATAGCGTGTGCTTGTCCAGGTCACAAATGTGGATAATAACAGGGACATAGCCAACTGTTTATGTCTCAAGTCCCGGAGGTCACAGTCTTCAAATAGTAAATTCCTCTAAGAATCAGTGCCTTCGCTTCCTACAATAAATGTCCAAATGTTTTTATGGGGGAAAAAAGGAAATGTTGTACAATTATTTCTTGTTTGTGTCCAAGGTGAATAAGTCTGTTGTGTACACTCAACCATCTGTGTTTCACAGGAGTATTTGGGCTACTACCTCAAAACAAGTATAAACGGCAGGGAAATGACCTTGAGATACAGATGATGGCCACCTAGATAACAGAGGCCCTCGGTTGGGTAGATCCTCTTGGAAAGGGTATAGTCAGGACCAGAATGTGATTGGCACATTCAATTCACAGATGCTTAGAAATTAGTGAGCCACCTGTGGTCACACAGCTGGTAGTAGAAAAAATTGGACGTATCTACAGGTAATGCAAGATATACTTTTAGAGCATTGCTTTTAATTACAGCAAAAGAAAAACTATGTTTCTTTATAAGTCAAAAGAGGAGAAAAAGTGGAAGGGAAAATATATATATATACACACACAAGAAGCTAAGAAGACTGTACTACTAATATGTATTAGTTAATTGAAAGGAAAAGTTAGTTGCTTATATTGTTTGATCAATTTTACATGCCTGTATCTGGCAATCTGAGCAACCACTTTGAAGACAATGTGTGATATAATAACCATCGTTAATTTCCTATAACCTTGTTTTGAAATTCTGTATCATTTTATGGTTTTTTTTCTTATTCTCTTTAAAATAAATTCAAAAAGCCTATTAAAGAAAATCTATGTACCTTTTTATTTTAAAAAGAAAAGAACAAAAACAAAACAAAGACAAAAACAAAATGCAAAAACAATAAAATACAGAATTTCAAAAGAGATGATGGGAAATTAACAATGGTTGTAACATTACATATTGTATGAACTTACATAAGACATGCTCCTAGTGTCATTTTGAAAACAGGGTCTCCTAGTTTGCACTGTTTTCAAAGGCAGTAAATTAATGACTATGGTATGGGACAGTTTTCTTGCATTTATTTAAAAAGATACAGCTCAAGTAGAAATTATTTTAATTCCCTGTATCACAGAGCATATCACAATGCATCATGTTTCTTGCCTTTGCATATGGGAGAGCCGTTGCCTGGAAATACTTCTATCTTTCCCAGGTATTACCATTTTTTAAAACCACTTTTCTCAGATACAACTCCCTCCAGAGAAATCTTCCTCACCAACGCCCCTGCATTGTTAACTGTTTCATTCTCTGGGAAATACCTGCTTCTTCTGTATTGTGGTTATTAAGTATACTGTAAAATCTTTATTGAAGTATCTATCTTTCCTACTAGATTGGGAATTTGTGAAGCCTACACCTTAGGTGTTTTGCAAGTACCACACTTGGCAAAGCTCCTAGTGCATAAGAGGCAGCAATAAGTTTACTCTATTGAATTACACAAAAACTATAAACTTAACCTCCCATCTAGTCTTACTTAAAAATAAATAATTCTATGATAGAATTGCGTGATATAAAAGTATGATCTATGAATTATGTAGCATTCACAAGTATTTATATTCAGAGGTAATAGTACTAAGTATAAAGAAAGTATGACGTATGATTATGAGATACATGAATTATGAGATATATATGAGAAGTTACAATGGAACATGCCAGATATGATGAAATCATGGGATAAATTCATTCATATCTTCTGTCCTCTACAGTGATTACATTGTTATGGTTTTAAGAGTTATAGCTGCAGTTATCCTGAGTTACAACTTTTACCCCACAGTTACTTTTCTGTGCCTGAAACTAGCCATTTATAAGTGAAAATACTACAGTAAAGTCTTTAAACTTTTTAATCTTTTTCACTGCTTTAAGAAAAAACATAATGTGAACTTATGGCTCTGTTCAAGTACTCTAAACTTTAGATAATTTTAAGCAACTACCCTATAACTAGACTCTTTAAAATTCAGGTAACATAAAAAGGAGATTTAATAGTTCCCGGCTAATCACCATTCTACCAAGGAAACAGTAGTTACATGATACAATAACTCTTTTCCTTCTTCTTAGTACTCTTTTCCCTCCTTTGGTTTGTAAATTATATTTGAAAAAATCTTTTGACAAAGATCACTGACTAACATACAAATTAGTTCTGCCTTTAAGTTTAACTACAACTCTTAGCATGTGCTCTGCAAGCAAACCCCAAAAGGTAGCTGAGTCATATACAAAACTAACATAAAGCACATCCCACCCCATCTGACATTTCAGTGCAAGCACTGCTTAGAAAATCAAAACTACATCTGGACAAAATTACATAATATTTGAAACTAGCAATGCTTCTGTCAAGACATTTTATAGTGACTTGATTCCTTAAAAAACATACATCAGACTTTATTCTCCTCTGAAAGCACCATTGTTGCACTAGATGTCTGCCTAAGACCTCTGGCACCGTTTGGAACGTTGTTGCCTTAGCTAACTGTGTTTCACTGCCCCCTCAGTGGTTTGGCTATTTCACACAGCTGGCTTGGCCATCTACGTTCCCTTGGAGTGTGAAATGGAAAAACATAATGGTCATCCAGCTACAGGGGCCTCACTGTGAAAACTCTGGCCCTTTTCACAGTATTCATCAAGACAAATTGGTTTTCTGGCAAGTCATTTTTGAAAGTAGACATTGTTACACTTGCTGGTATGTTTTGATAATTTTCTATGTTGTTACCTTTTTTTATTTTAAAAGTAAAAGAATAAAAACATATTAACAAACAGACACAAAGTAGCATAAGAAATAGTACAATCAAAACTGATTTACAGACAAGGTGACAGGGACTCAACAATGGTTGCTGCTTTACCTATTGATAACTTCGAAGTGTATATTCATGAACACAGATACTGACATGCAAAATTGGTCAAACAATTAATCATCTCAACAACAGAAAAAAAAAAGAAACCAAAAGGCATTAACAAAGAGACACAAAGTAGTACAATAACAGTATGATCAGAATTGAATTATAGACAAAGCAACAGAAAACCAAAAATAGTTGCTGCATTGCGTATTGATATCTTCAAAGTGTGTGCTCAGGATAACACATACAGACCTACAAGATTGATCGAATAACCAGTCATCAACTATTCCTTAGCATTAAGTGACATAATACAATAGTAGAACCATGTTAGCCCTCCTGCACATACGTATATACATATATACATACATATATTTTTGCCTCTTTATTTTCTCCTTTCCCTCATCCCATCTGTTCTTTGCTTTTGAACAGATGTCCTTCATATCTCTTAGTTTATATTCCCACCCTCAAGTTCTTATATCAGTGACACAATACGTTGCCTGCTCGTGTACCGCTGATTTATTTCACTTATGAGTATGGTCTCCAATTTTGACTATTTGCATACAAAGGCCCCAAAACTGTCTTTCTTTATAGCTCAATAATATTCCATCATATAAAACTGCCACAGTTTTTTAATCCAGGCTTCTGTGGATGGACACTTGGGTTGCTTCCACATTTTAGCTATTACAAATTGCGCTGCTATACACATGGGTGCACATATATCCGAGTGATATGATGTTTTCAGATCTGGGAAAAGACCCAGAAGGGCAATAGATGGTTTGACTGGAACCTCTAGACCTAGTTTGCTGAGAAATCTCAAAACTGCTCTCCACAGTGGTTGCACCAGTCTGCATTCCCACCAGCAGTGTAATAGAGTTCCTACTTCTCCACAGCCTCGCCAGCATCTGTTGTTGGATGATTTTTTCATACTGGCCAGTCTTACTGGGGTGAGGTGAAATCTCAATGTTGATTTTACTTGCATTTCTCGAATGACTAAGGATGTGGAACATTTTCTCTTATATTTATTTGCCATTCGTATTTCTTTATCTGAGAAGTGTGTATTCATTTCCAATGCCCATTTCTGGATTGGGTCTTTGAATTTGGACAGGTACATGTTGTTTAATTCTTTGTATGTTCTAGATAGAAGTCCTTTGTCTGAGGGACAGCCAGCTAGGATATTTTCCCAATTTGTGGGTTTTCTTTTCATTTTGCTGGTGATTTCCTTAGATGTACAAAAACTTTTCATTAGGATGAGGTCCCAATTATTGATTCTTTGAAGTGTTTCCCTTGCGGTTTCATTTTTGTTCATGAACTCTCTGCCTACTCCTATGTCTTCAAGATTTTTACCTACTTTCTCTTCCAATAGATTTAGAGTTTCTGTTTTAATGTTGAGGTCTGTGATCCATTTTGACCTGAGTTTGGTGCATGGTGATAGACTGGGGTCTATTTTCAGTTTTCAGCAAGAGGAAGCCAGTTTTTCCAGCACCATTTATTAAACAGGCCTACTTTTTTCCAGTGAGTTTGGTTGACACCTTTGTCAAATATTAGGTAGCTGAGTGGGTTTTGCATTATGGTTGCATCTTCCAGTCTGTTCCATTGATCCTCAGGTCTGTTTTTAGCCAGTATCAGGTTGATTTTATTACAGTAGCTTTGTAGTACAATTTCAAGTCAGGGATTGTGATTCCACCTGACTTGTCCTTATTGCCTGGGATTGCTTTTGCTATTCTGGGTCTCTTCTGGTTCCAGATGAATTTGAGGCATATTTTCTCTAGATCTGTGAGGTATGCTAACGGTAGTTTAATGGGAATTGCATTGAATCTGTACAACAGTTTTGGTAGTATGGCCATTTTCACAATATCATTTCTCCCTAACCATGAGCAGGGTATGTTTTTCCATTTATTGAAATCCTCTTTGATATCCTTTTTCAGAGTACTGTAGTTTTCACAGAATAAATCTTTCACATTCTTTGTTAGATTGATTCCTAAGTATTTAAATTCCTTGGTTACTATTGTAAAAGGTATGGTTTCCTCAATTTCTCTCTCAGTCTGTTTATTGTTCGTGTATAGGAATGCTATTGATTTTGGGGTGTTGACTTTGTATCCGGCTATGCTGCTGAATTTCTCAATTAATTCCAGGAGTTTTCTTGTGGAGCTTTTGGGGTCCTCCATGTATAGCATCATGTCATCTGCAAATAGTGATAGTTTGACTTCTTCCTTTCCTATCCTTATTCCTTTTATTTCTCTCTCTTGTCTGATTGCTCTGGCTAGTGCTTCCAGAACTATGTTGAATAGGAGTGGTGACAATGGACATCCTTGTCTTG
>PVLD010013374.1:0-34139 GCA_004027595.1 Dinomys branickii | reverse complement strand
CATATATGGCTTTGATCAGATTGACGTAGAGGCCATCTATTCCTATTTTTTTTAAGGTTTTTAACATGAATGCATGTTGGAATTTATCAAAAGCCTTTTCTGCATCTATTGAGATGATCATGTGGTTTTTGTCTTTGACTGTATTAATATAATGTATTACATTTATTGATTTGTGAATACTGAACCATCCCTGCATTCCTGGAATGAATCCTACCTGGTCGTGGTGTATAATTTTCCTTATGATTCGCTGTAATCTATTTGCCAATATTTTGTTGAGTGTCTTTGCATCTATGTTTATTAGAGAGATGGGCCTGTAGTTCTCTGTCTTGGTTGGGTCCCTCTCTGGTTTTGGTGTCAGTATAATACTTGCCTCCAGAAATGAGTTTGGGAGAGTTGCTTCCTTTTCGATTTCATTGAAGAGTTTAAGGAGTGTTGGCATTAGATCTTCTCTGAATGTTTTGTAGAATTCTGCTGTCAATCCATCAGGGCCTGGGCTTTCCTTTGTTGGTAAATTTCTAATTATGTTTTCAATCTCACTAATTGATATTGGGTTGTTCAGGATTTTTACATCTTCCTGATTCAATTTTGGGAATTTGTACCTTTCTAGGAATCTGTCCTTTTCTTCTATATTTTCTATCCTATGTGAATGCAGATTTTCAAAGTAGGTATTAATGATCTTTTGGATTTCTGTGGGATCTGTAGTGACTTCATCCTTTTCATTCCTTATTGCATGAATTTGAGATCTTTCCCTTCTTTTTTGGTAAGGTTGGCTAGGGGTTCATCAATTTTATTTATTCTTTTGAAGAACCAACTCTTTGATCCACTAATTTTTTGTAGAGTTTTCTTCATCTCAATTTCATTAATTTCTGCCCTGAGTTTTATAATCTCCTCCCTTCTTTGGGCTCTTGGTTTGGCTTGTTGCTCTTTTTCTAAGAGTTTGAGTTTTAGCATTAGGCTACTTATTTTCTCTCTTTCTGTTTTCTTTGTATATGAGTTCATTGCTATAAATTTCCCTCTGAGGACTGCTTTCATTGCATCCCACAGATTCCTATAGGTTGTACTTGCATTTTCATTTATTTGTAGGTATTTTTTAATTTGTTCTTTAACTTCTTGTGTCACCCATGGGTTATTCGGGATGTTGTTGTCTAATTTCCAAGTGTTTATGAGGTTTTTGGAGATCTCTTTGTCATTAATTTCCAATTTCATTGCACTGTGGTCCGATAATATGCATGGGATAATTTCAATTCTTTTGCATTTAGGTAGATATTCTCTATGGGCTAGAATGTGGTCTATTTTGGAGAAAGACCCATGTGCAGCTGAGAAAAATGTGTATTCTGATGTTGTGGGGTGGAACACTCTGTATACATCTGCTAAGTCCATTTATTCACACTTTTGGTTCAGGTCTGTTATTTGTTTGCTGAGTTTCTGTCCAGTTGACCTGTCTCTTTTCATCAGAGGGGTGTTTATGTTCCCTATTACAATAGTGTTATTAGTTATTTGATCTTTCATGTCTGTTAAGATTTGACTTGTAAAGTTAGGTGCTCCATGGTTTGGTGCATAAATGTTTAGAATTGTTACCTCTTCCTCTTGCAGCTTTCCCCTAACTAGTATGTAGTGGCCTTCTTTATCTCTTTTGATTGCTTTTGGTTTGAAGTTTACATTGTTTGCAAACATAATAGCTACCCCTGCTTTTTTCTGGGGACCTGTTGCATGGAGAATTGTTTTCCATCCTTTAAGTTTCAGCCTGTGGATTTCCTTTTGAGTAAAACGTGTTTCTTGTATACAGCATATCGCTGGATTGTGTTCCTTAATCCACTCTGCCAATCTTTTCCTTTTGACTGGTGAATTGAGGCCATTTACATTAATGGTTATAATGGTTATGTGTTGGCTTATTCTAGTCATGTTATTTACTTGTTGTTTTCCTTCTTTTGCTGTCTGTTTACTTACTTGTTCTGTTTAGGGGGTTATTTCTATCATTGTTCTTAGGATTGTGGTCTCTTTTTTCTCTGTCTAGAATATCTTTTAGTGCTTTTTGCAATGCTGGTTTGGCATTCATGAAGTTCTTCAGTTGTTCTTTGTCGTGGAAATATTTTATTTCTCCATTGAATTTGAAGGATAGTTCTGCTAGATACATTAGTCTGGGTTGGAAGTTGTTTTGTCTCAGAATCTGTAATATCTCACTCCAAGCTCTTCTTGATTTCATGGTTTCCATTGAGAAGTCTGCTGTGATTCTGATGGGCTTTCCTTTATAGGTGATCTCTTTCTTTTCTCTAGCAGCTTTTATTATTGTGTTCTTTTGCTGGATGTCTGGGATCTTGACTATTATTTGTCTGTGTGTTTTTCTTTGGGTTATGGCTCGTTGGGGTTCTATATGCCTCGATTAACTGTATTTCAGTGTCTTTTACCTTGTTTGTGAAATTTTCTGCTATTATTTCAGCAAATATTCTTTTTATATAATTTGTGGTGTCTCCTGCTGTTTCACTGACTCCTATTACTCTAATACTATTTCGTTTTCCCTCGTCTTGCAGCTGTTGGATTGATTTTTCTTGGGTCTTTCATGATTTTATGAGATCATTCCTTTCACGCTCATTAGCTGCCATGCTGTCTTCAAGGTCTGAAATTCTATCTTCAGTTTAATTTAAGTGGTTTTTCAAGCTTTCAGTGGAAGTTTTCAAGTCTTTGCATTCTCTTTGGACTTGTTTCATTCTTGGTAATTCATTCCTAAATTGCTGTTGCAACGTTTCCATTTGTTTCCTATTTTCTTCTAGTCTTTTATCTATTTCTTCTCTATGTGTACAGAACATTTCTTCCATTATAGTTTTCAGTTCATTTTTTGTCTGAGAGATCATTGCAGGTATGTAGCTTATTTCTGCTTTAAGCTCTTCTATTCCCTGATGGAGTTGTTTCTTTATTTCGGATGCAATCGTTTCAGACCTTGCAGGTATGTGGCTTCCTAGTTCCCCTGTATCCTTGCATCTAGGACTTGTTCTGGGTGGGGTTGAATTCTGCGACTGTTTTGTTCTTCTGTCTTCCCATTTTTGGCTATCAGGTTCAAAATATTGAACAATAAATTACCCAGGCAGTTCACCAGGCAAAAGTCTGTTGCAAAGGCTGCTCCAATGACTCCTTCTCTTCGAGAGAATGTCCCTTAAGCTTTCTGCTGAGAGTCCCTCTAAAAAGGCTGTTCAGATGCTGGTTTGTGGGGTGAGCTACTCCCTACCGAGAGACCTGGGTGGGCCGTGTAAAACCACTCCCCCGCCCTCCCAGGGTTCCCTGCCGTTATGGGGATGGATCTCCTCCCCTACTCGGTGATCCAGTCACGGTGTGCTGATAGCTCACCAGTTTTGGAATCCGTGCAGGCAGGAAGGTTCCAAAGTGCCAATTTTTTGTGCTATGCCCACGATCCGCCGCTCCCTGACGCTTCTGTTTACTCGCGCTCTCCGGGTTTGGGGGAGGGAGCGGGATGCTCCACTCCTCTGTGCTCCTCACGCCGCCTCGGCCACAGACTGCAGGCCGCTGAGGGCCTTGGGTGTAGGGGCCAGGACTGGAGCGGGATCCTGGTTCCGTGCTCAGAAGCTGCCTGAGGAGCACGAGCTCCAAGACCACTCTGCACTGCAGTCGCTAAAAAGCCGATTTCTGACTGCAGTCAATGGTGCGCCGTGCAGGGTCGGGAGTCGGGAGGGATCGAGCTGCCTGTGCCCCCAGGGCTCTCGGACCCAGCCGGGCCACCACCTGTCCTCCACGCCGAACGTCTCTGGTGCCCAGCGCTCCAGGCTTTCCCACGTCTTGCCATGGCAATTTGGGCCGCCCTGCGTGGCAGCGCAGAGAAACACGTTCAGTTTGAACTTCCCAGTCGAGGTACTGGTATTCGTGCTCGCCCAGCCTGTCTCGAGCTGGGGGTCTCTATCAGGAAGGATCCCTCCTTTGCTGCTCACCTGGTCGCCATCTTCCCAGAAGTCCGTTGTTACCTGTTTTGACATCATTCACTGGCAAGTTTTAGCAGTTCTGTTCACTGACCACAAGTGGTTTTACAAATGCAAGAATAGCTTCTTAATCCACCACTAGTCTATAAATTAATTTCGGTAAAACTTTTTTCCTTACCCTTTTATGTTTTTGACTTATTGGCATAGTTTTCCACTGTATGAACATTTCAAGGAATTCCTTGTCTAAGGTTTGTATCTGGTGTGAAATCCAGCAGCAGCTGAGAGTGGGCAACTTTTGAGCAGACTCCTGTTTCACAACTGCTCCCTCATCCATTCAGCAGTTACAAAGCATTATATTTTGCCAAGTACAGTGTTCAGCGAAATTACACAGAGAGATATAGATGATAAGGACTCAGCTATATGGATAGATAAATATTAGCCACAACACAGTCAGCAAGAGAAGTGAGAAACTGATTTGACAAATAGATGAACTGCCTGTGTGCATATGTCACCGTTCCCTCAACAAATCACACAGGTCTGCTGAATCCAGCTGAGTGGGCTCTTTCTTTGACATTTTTATTGTTTAATTGACTTAACTACATTGTTCCTTGGGGCTTAATTCAAAAGGAAGTACTGACACAAACTGCAACATCAGTTTTTCAATTGAGTTTTGAAAATATTATGCTACTTGAAATAAACCAGTCAAAAAGATGATTAAATTGTACACCTGACACAGTTCAATTTTATGGTATGTGAATGAGATATGTGTAGAGTAATTATATCAAAGCATGTAGGCATGCATGCACACAAGTGAACTAGCAATGCATTAAGAAAAAATTCCAAAATTTATTAATCCAGGCTGCTAATTTTTAGATCTGACACTTTAAAGGGTTTGGAAAATTTCAAAATGCTTTTGAACTCAGTTTACCTATGTAATTAACTAGGAGAAACTAATTCTATCATTCATATATTAAATATTGGAAATAAAACTTTAAAATATTTTTACCTAGGTTAGTTAGGTCACATTCCTTAGATAATTATGTGATTATGTACTTGTATCTTTCCACTCTAAACATTGAGTAAATTGCTAATGTCAACTGACAAGATATAAAATGCCTCTTTCACTTTTACCTGCTACCATTCCTTAGCAAACTTGTATAAATTACACTGTAATCATTGATTTTCTAGTATAGTAAAGTTATGTAGAAAACTAAAATGGTAAAAATATGGATACCATGTTCAAGTTTAACTACAAAACAGGCTGTATCTGATGACGGTTTTGTTTTATAGACTGACTACTAGCGTTCGGATCTGAAATGTCCCTCAAAGAGTCAAGTATTCAAGGCTTAGTCTTCAGTGGGGTGCTGCTACAAGTTGGGAAACCCTTTAGAGTTGGGGCACAGTGGGAAGAATAATGTTAGAGGTTCTCTGTCCACAAAGGAGACTGTGAGACTTCTGGTTGCCATGAAGGGACCAGCTTTCTTGACTATAGCGTGCTGTCTCACCACAGATCTAACAACAATGGGACAAAAACCATGGACTGAAACTTCCAAAGCAGTGGGCCAAAATAATCCTTATTTCAGATATTTTGTTACCTTAGTGGAAATCTGAGTCAAATATTGATAGATATAAATCTATTAACACAAATAGAACCTTTGTTTGTTCCAGTATCTATGACTACATATATGATTTACACAAGCATAATGTTATAAATCAGTTGGTTCTGAATATGATCCTCATATTCTCTTCTACACTAGGAATTAAAGGGCAAGTTATTGTCTTTGACACACTATTAATCTAGTGGAACTATTTCTGCCAAATGGGTTGTGAGAGATGGGAATAGAAATATCGATCCTACTCTGAGAAGAAGACATGTGAGTGTGTCAACATTTCTAAGAACAGTACGTCAGAAGTTGCTGGTTAATCAGGATGCAAGCACTTTGTTAATACAAATACTCAGCTACTTTAACATTGGTCAGTAATTTTCTAAAGACAATGAATCCATGTGACTAAAACTCAGAAGAATATCAGAAATAATACTTGATTCACACAACTGAGTTATTCTTGCCATTCTCATTTCTCATATCCTTTGTCATTTCATCATTTCCTAAGATTGTAAACCAATTTTCAAAATTTGTATATTCATAAAAGCATAAGTATCTGAACATCAAGAGTTTTCCTTTATGTTTCACTTTCAGATGCTTATTCTGTGTCTGAGTGAGGATTTCTTTAAAATTATTCTATTTATCATGTATTTAGCATTTGATTATATAGGTTTATGTCTTTTGATACATTTGGGAAAATTTCCAGCCTTATTTCTTTAAATATGTTTTCATCTCTGTTCTCTTTCTACTTTTCTTTTGAAACTTTGATTATAGGAATGTTAGATCTGTCATTTTTTTACTTTCTTTTTTTTCTCTATTTCTCAATTTAGTAACTTCTATTTCCCTATATTCCAGTTCACTGCTTATTCCTTCTGATTCCTTGTTCTGTTGTCAAGTATATCTGCCCTGTAATTTACTTTGGTTTTATGTTTTCACTTCTAAAATTTCCTCTGGTTCTTCTCACCCTATTTCTTTCCTGAGTTATGGCCTGCTTGCGGGGCCCAAGGGAGATTTTCACAGGTGAGTCCCCCAGGTTACAGAACGTATGTGTGCAAGAGGCAGCACGGAGAAGAGCAGAGCACAAGAGCCACCTGCATCTTTATTGTGTAATTCTTATACATGTTGTTATCACCTATTTACATTATTACACATTGGCCTCACTGGCACGTGCATAGTTGTCCATTGGTGAGACCTGGTTACACAACTGTGCCCCATTGCTCAGCTGCACGGACAAAAAGGTCATGTCCTCAAAGCTGTCCAGAAGCAGCCTTACATGCCCTGAGCTTTGACTCAGTCTGAGCTGTTCCGCACATCCCACCCCTTCAAAGGTCAGGGGAGAGTTATCTGTAGAGAGCAGCCCATAAACCTCACTTCGGCACACAAAGAACACAGCAACAACCCAGGGACCAAGAGAACACTACCAGCCCCACTGCCATCACAGTGCAGTTAGGGCTTTCCAGCACCAGGTGGATACCAAGGCTTCCCACCACTGTGAAAAGGGGTCTTATTGCAGGGCCTGGATGGGAGACTCCTCCACATCCATCTCTTATAAAGCTTCCTATATTTGTGTCTGGTGGTCAGGGATATAAATACCACATTCTGCATGAAAGAGGGCACAAGTGCCTCCCTGCACTGCAGTCAGCAAGTCAAGAGCCATGGGGTTTGCAGAATCATCTTTCTCATTTGAGCAGTTTCATCCATAAGCAAGGTCAAAGCCTGACACAAAGCACTGAAGGCCTAGGCCATATGTAGAGCAAGGACTTCAATTTGGTGGGCTGGTTCTGTGGTTTCTGCCCCTGGTAGCATCAACACCATCAGGTAAAACCACCAGGCCACCAATTTAGAATCGTGCCACTTGTGGTACACAGCATCTTAATTGTAGGGTGTGTGGATCTGATAGTGCCCTTAACATATGGAAATCCCCAGGTGCAGTGTCTTGTCCAGTGTACAGGTAGGTCCAGCCAACCTGTGCATGTTGCCACAAATCCATAGTGATTCCCCAAAGGGACAATCAGTGGGCCCCATACCGCTAAGCTTACGACTGTCCCACCACTTGTTTGTTTTGTTTACCAGAAACACAGGTTAGCGGATATCCACCCTGCCATTGGGTCTCCCACTGACACATTCACTTGTTGAATATAAAGTGGTGCGACTTCCAACAGTGTTACAGGAGTTACTATCATCCACCCTTGGCCATTGCACATAACAGGTCCCAATCCCTGTGGGAGAGATGTGCTCTTCTGGATCAGCATGTCAGTGGCCTGGCATCACTGATCCCAGGCAGAGCTGGTACAGTATTGCTGCTACCAGTCAGTCCAGTTGAAATGGGACACAGGCACGATCCTCCACAGTAAGCCCTCAGCTGCCTCCATCAGTTCAGTACACGCTCAACAATGCGATTGTTGGTGCACACGAGCAAACGTGTGTGCTCATGAGATGACGCTGTTAGCATGGCTTATCCTGGTCGGAAGGCCAGGGCAGAAAAAGAACCATTAGAGGGAGAGCACACCTTTCCGGGAGGATGCAGGCCCCTTGTTCACACTGTAAGAGGATCATGGCTGGAAGCATTGCGCCTCTTGGCTTAGAATACCTTGGTTCCTGTTGCTGCAGCGGGGGGGGGTGAGGGGAGTGTAAGGGCACAACTGCTCCTTCACAGAGCCCGCGACACATGCAAGGGCTTCCCCTCTAACCTGTCTGTAGCCTGGCCAGCAGCAGCAGGTCCACCCAGATCTGATGCCAACTGATCTTCAGGGGCCCCACGGCCTTTCCCTAGGGGGATGGGCCCACTTGCCTGGGGCACTCTTTCTTTTTGTCCTTTGCTGGCACAGTTTTTACAGGTCTCACCTTACCTTCACTTGCACGTCCCATCCTGGCCAAGGCTCCCTTAGCGTCATGGATCTGGTGATCTGTGAAGGAGGCTAGAAGGGCTGCCAGTGACCCAAACATGCCAGCTGGCCTGCCCGCCAGGATCGTGTCCTTCAAGAATGCTGTCAGCAGCTGCTACAGTACTACAGTGTGAACACCATTTGCCACATGCCCATTTCACAGATCATAGTTATGAAGGGTAGACATATCCATTTAGTGACTTGCTCCAGCAGGTCAGATGAATTCTCCCAAACCAGATGAGCTGCTGCCACCCACCAGTTTATCACAATCTGATTACCTGCTTCTGAGGCTATCCCCTGCACAATCTGTGGAACCTGTCTCATAGAGGGGTGCTGGCTATGCTGGCAATTTAGGACGCCCTCTATAGGCTTACCTATTATCGGCCTCATGGTCCCATAGCCATAGCAGCCACATGGGAACTGTCTCATTCACCTTCTGCTTTAATTGTTTTGCCAATCCTCACAGCTCCACAGCTGCACAGGTCACGTACACTGTGTGCCAGGTACGGGTAGATGACCCTCTCAGTTCGCCCGCCTGTGCTAGGGGTTCCTCTACCTCCGCCTTTTCACAAATGGCCAACCTAGCATGCAAAACTAGGGGATTTTCCCAGGAATTTTCTCTGACATGACAAGAATTATGCTTCAGGAAACATTGCTGGAGGAGGCAGCTCACAACATGAGCTCTGCAGCAGCCAGCCATTGCTCTATCTGCTGCACCTGGTCTACTTGCCAGACATGGCCGCCTGGCTCTTGATTTACATGGTGGGAGTGAGAAACAGCCAAGCTACCCACCCTGCCATCTCACAGTGAGAGGTAGGAGTTTCCCTACCACTTCCAAGGCTTGGAGGACATTCCTGGGCTCCAAATGGACTGTTTCCCAGTCCTCCAGGGCCACCCGAACTGCCAAGATGACTACGGGTAACTATGGCGAAGCCAGGGGCTGCTTATCAGCCATTCCCAAAGGTTCTCCCTTTCCTCAAGTGCTGCTTCCACAGCCACCATGGGATCACTCACCTCAATGTCCTACTGACTCCATCAGTTGTAGGCCCATGTGGGGGACCCAAAGGAGATTTTCACACATGAGGTCCCTGGGTTAAAGAACCCACACATGCAAGACATCAGCAATAACAGCAGGCAACATGGAGCAGAGCAGAGTGCAAGAGCTGCCTGTGTCTTAGGTATGTTGTCATCACCAGTTTGTGTTACGCGCTAGTTTCACTGGCACATACATAGCTGTCCATTGAGCCCTGCTTATATAGTTGTGCCCCATCGTGCATCTGCACTGACAACAGAGTGATGTCCTCAAAGCTATCAAGAAGCATCCCTACATGTCCTAAACTTTGACTCATTCTGAGCAGTTCCCCACGTGAGGGTTTCTACACTATCATTTTGTATCAAGTCTACATAGAAAATAGATCATTAAATCCTTTTTGTTATGACTACTGGAAAATGTTTGCAGATAATTTTAACATCTATGGGATTTCAGTATTGGTGTCTATTAATCTTCTCTTGTTGATTTTGAGATCTTTGTGGTCCTTTGTGTAATGACTACATTTGTTTGAAATCTGGGCATTTTTATTTTATGGGGTGAGACCTTAGATCCTATTTACATTTTTGTTCTGGCTGGTTCTATTGGACATTACTCAGGGAGAAAAGGGGGAGACAGGCTGTGACCCATTACTGCTGATCAGAGGTAGATATCTAGATTGCCTGCTGCTTCTCATTAGAGCTGGTCATTGGTAAGAAATCTGTCTCTGCACGTGAACTCCATTATCACTGTGTTGAATGCTTTGTTAAATGTGGCTTTATAGCTACTGAGCAGCGGAAAATGTTGTAGCTGTCTACTAAGCCTCCTCTGACACCACTCAAAAAATTCCACATTAACATTGCAGGATGAAAAGGTGCATTATCAGTGGAAGGAGATGAAAATCTTGGTTCTACCTTGAGTCTTTTCTAATACTACTCCAGTAGGTGATATTGGAGTGCCTTGTTATAGACTCAGCTGGGTTTAAGTCTTGATTCACCATTTTGTTGACATGGGGAGAGATAGGGTCAATTTTATTTTCCTGATTGTTTTATTTGCTTTTTGTTTAGCTTGACCACAGTGGTTATTATCTAAAAATGTCAGCCTTGCTAGGTTGCAGTACATTCTCTAGCTGGAGAGAACAAGCTTTACTGAAACTTTGTCTATGATTCATATGCATTTCTTGGGATTTCTGGATTCTGGCTTTTTGGTCCCAAATCTGGAATATCTGAGCAAAAAAGAAAACTGAGTGAACTCACTGCTCTTTTGATACTTATGTCACAATATGCCTAACCAGTCCAGCTTCTCAATCCTTCAGAGTATTTTCACTTTTAAAAAGTCTTAATTGAACTTAGCGGGAATAATAAAGAACAACTCTACATTATCTTCCCAGAATCACAAATCTGAACTCTAAAAATCTTTCTAAAATAATAAAAGTTGAAGAAACTTTTAAAATAATTTTTTAAATAATAAAATAATTTTAAAAATAAATGTGATTCATATTATACAGGAAGATAACTTTTATTATGATGCGGTATTAAAATTGTTCAGAAAGGTAAAGTAAAATGGGGAAAGAGTGAAATTATACTGAGGAAGGGTAGATAGAATCAAAAGACTCTACTCAAATTTTCTAACCTACAAAAAGCCTGTTTTGGCATCAGTCTTATGAGCCACCTGAACTGCAATGGCCTGCACAGCACTGTAGACAAACTTCAAGGGGTTGTAAGCAGGAGAAAGGAGAAAGGGGGAGAAGCAAGCCAGCCACAGCCTCATCAGCTATCAAATGAGTGGGTAAAAGAAAGTCTGCAATAGATAAAAATTATATGATTACACCAAAAAAAAGAAAGAAAAACTAAGGTAGATGCATACTAAGGATTTTAATACCTCAGAAGGTTTTAATGTACATTGTCATCACAATTCTTTAGTTTTAAGCTTAGCAATTATGTTCAGTTACTAAAAATGAAATGATTAAAAAATGGTCAAAATGGTGACTTGGTTAAAAAATATTTTTCTCATCAGTAGTTTTCATATCACAGTAATTTTAAAGCAAATGAGATACCAATTCACTGACTTCTACAATTTTAAACATATTCCCTTTCTTTTTTCAGGATTTCAAGCACTTCCTTCTTGCTTCCTACCTGCTTTGAACTTCTAAGTAACTTTAAATGTATTTTATTCAATTATGGCTTCTTTGATTAGCAGTTAATTAATGAATTGTTGGTTTTCTTTGCCAGTTATTCTAAAACCATTTGATTGATGTTTGCTCAGTGAACAACAGTATTTTTAAAGTATATGTGCTCTAAGATAGCTTTGTTCAGTTGGTTAGCATTCACCATTTCCTAGTTTATTTTGATCTTATGAATTAAGTGTTTGCTTTCACATAGCAAGGCAAACTATATATTGGACCATATTTTCATGTATTGTTTTATTTTATATTTCCTTTGCAATTAAAAGTTAAGTCACTTGTAAAGTAATTTTTGCTATCTTAAAATTGGACAGGATGACTGTTTTCTATTTTCATGTGGTGAGACTTGGATCCATAATAAAATGTGTAGATACTTCAATGTAGATTCTGCAAAGAGAATAATACTGGGGCTGCATTTCTCAGTAAAGTAGGTATATTGCTTTAGCTCCCAGCATCCTCTCCTTGGTGGGATCATCAGGGTGTAAGTTCACCATTGCTCTCTCAACAGATGCACTCATAGTGTCAAACGGGAAATATAGTTCTTTCACTAGTCAGAACAAATTTTTGCCTAGGCTTAAAATGTAAGTTTGCCTCTAGAACTTGCAATAGAAAGTCCTGACAAACTTCAGTAAAATAACATGTGAAAAATAAATTATTGTACATCAACCAAAAAAGGGGCTGCTAGATGGCCAGCACTAGGTAAGGCATGAAATGGAAAAGAATCTTAAATCCTTGGCTAAAACTAATGAATTAAATCATTAATCATCAACTGTAATGATTTGTTAAGGACTTAATTTATTTTTACTTCACATAAACTGTTAAACTTCAAAAATGTTCTCAATAATGACAACCGTCATAAATGGCTAAAGAAGAAAAACAATGGAAAAATAGCTTAAAGCATCTCATAAAACAACTACCCTTAAAGGTGAACAAATCTTATCAACACGACTGTAAAAGTATTAGCGTGTTAAAATAGTAGCTAGGGAAAGCGTATCTACAGATTGATTGTACATAGAGAGAGAGATTTCTTATTACTAATAGGCATGCTGTTTGACTACTTTATCTCTTTATCACCTGTCCCTTTCGTCTACATTGGCCCTCTTTAACACCACATTAAAAGATAAAGAGGAACATATGGATATAGTGTGATTTCTGCTATAACAAAACTAAATTAACTGTTAGCACAAGAATAACCTGTGCTATTCAATTATTTGAATTTACTGATACAGTCAGAACAAAAAAAAAAATTTAAGGGAAGAAGTGGCTAAATTTTATTTAGTCCAAGTCATAATGCCTGCAGCTCTTGCATAAACCTAAATACCTAAAACAGTTTTATTTTCCCATGGAATACGAGACCAGTAAATTGACTGTATCGACAAAGCCCACTGACAAATAAAGAGTAGAGTGAAGGACACTGGGAAAAATGAGATTTCCACTTAAGTCATTGGTTTTCAGATATCCCATTACAAAGGGGTTTTTTTTCGCATTGTGCTTGTGTTTATTCTACTGTGCTTCTTTTTTTTTTTTAAATAAACGCACAAAAACATATTAACAAACAGACACCAATTAGCATAAAAAATAGTACAATCAAAACTGGTCTACAGATAAGGTGACATGGACTCAACAGTGGTTGTTGCTTTACCCATTGATATCTTTGAAGTGTATATATATGAACCCAGATATAGACATGCAAAATTGGTCAGACAATTAATCCTCTCAACAACAGAAAAACACAAAAAACAAAAAACCAAAGACAAAAAAAGGGGGGGGGGGTTAATCTCATGTTATTTTCTTCTTCTGTTTTTTTCTTCAAAATGGGGTAAAGTACATCATTTAAGGAATTTTGAGCAAAATTAGGAGGACTATTTTTCAAAAGCCACTATTAATTTCAAGTTGGTAACATCAAGGAGCACTAAATCAAAAATAGGATCCATCTAAGTAAGCAGGGGTGCTCATGGCAATATACCTTGTATGCCCATAAAGTAATCTGGCAATGACCATCAAGCCTAGTATGCATGCACCTACTCTTGTACCCACTTTTTCCTATTGCCAGGGCTCTATGAATGAGAAATGTCATAGCTTTGTTTATTAATGTATAAAATATATTTCCTGATGTTATTTTAATGAAAGAAGAATAGAAAATTTAATTTTAAGTATAAATTGTAGATTTGTAAAGAATATCAATAAAAATATTATCTTAATGATATAAAATGCTACTAAGTTGGAAACAATAGGACTCAAGGCTAGAAATATAGACTGCTCTCTCCCCCCCACACTTTCATTATTGCATGATAAACATATTCTCAGAACTGAAAAGCATGCAGAAAAATATCAACAGTGCTCATCTCTGTGATACAGAATTATGCAAGATTATTATTTCCTTCTTTGTGGTTTTTTGGCTGTTCTATATTTTTCTGAACATTTATTACTTTTACAACTAGAAGGAAAAAAAATAATAATAATAAAGACTTCACCTAAAACTGAATTTCTAAACATACAGTTGGAAGCAATAAACTTAGTGCAGTAACACATGTGGACCTCACAGGAAAATGTCACATTCTCACTTTCTCCAACACAGCACTCCAGAGAGGCAAAATATAGTGCAGAAAACAACATTTCAGCTCAGCTTGCACAGTTTTCTTGGCCAACTTGTCCTGCTAGATTTTTCTACTTACTACATAATTAAACTGATTAAAGCCATTATGTTTAATGTAAGTTAGTAAATTTTCCACATTAAACTATTTTAAATAGTCTCCTATTGTGTATATTCTAATGAATCAATCTTTGAATTAAGATTATCCTATCTTCAGAGCAAACATACCTAAGTATGCATCACTGGTATAGATGATAATCCGAAAGGGAGTTCACAGTTTTGAAGAATCAGAAGCTTGGGTCCCCCACAGCAAAGCTGAGATAAGGATTTAGGGTACATCTCAGGTGCACTGTGAAATTCCTCTTGGAATTTTCTTACCAAATAAAAAGCGAAGTTGAGGTGGTGAACTCCTCCACTGACTGAGAGTATCCTTAGGACCACTAACTGTTTTGCATTTTTTGGCTGGCTACATGGGATCTATGGCTTTGAAGAGAAACACAGCAGACCTAAGAATGGGATGATGTCTGGGTACTTAGGAACGGCCCACCGGGGCTGCAGCTGAAGTCAGAGGTGGGCTGAAGGAATCAGATGTGGGGCTCTCAAAAGATCACAAATGGCAAATAGAGGAAAGAAAAGTGGAATTTCAGGATGAATGTTTTCCAATGTGACCTTGCAACAGAAAAAGAAAACTAAGAAGAAATATTTCAGATTTCATCTGTTTTTTTGTTTGTTTGTTTTTGTTTTTTTTTTAGATTTCATCTGTTTGCATTTGCTGGTACAGAGGAAGAGAAGGCAAGCAAAAAGGAAGCAAAGGGGGTGGACTCCACAGTTTGTTATACGATTTGTGCTTTAGCAAGGACTTCATGACCAATTCAAGACCTGAGACAGTATATACTTGGGAGGTAAATTGAAACACTGGTCCTAGACATAGATGAAAATCCTCTGCCTGCAACCCTGTGAAAAAAGAAATACATTTGTCTTATATAATTGTTTTACTTGTCAAGCACCCAAGTAGTTTTGCATATCTGGATACTCACCAAGACTTATTTTTAGAGAATTATTATTTCTGTGCTTCTTACACAATAAAACCAAAATTACTAACCCACAAGTCTATGCACTACAATGGAACTAGAAGTACCCTGGATAATCATGTCATTTTGGTCAAGTCCAGAGTGGCCTTGAAAGAACTGTTCAGTGATGTGGAGAGAGATAACAAATGCATTGCAATAAACTGGAGAGTCCCTCAAACTGATTTCTCAAATTCTGTCCATACTTCTTCAGTTTTACTTAACACCGTCCCCAGTAAGGCACCTTCTTACTCGTCTAACTCCCCAGGAACTGGCAACTTACACAGAAAACTGCACTTCGCCTTATCCACCTCTGCAGACTGTTCAATGCATTGCCTGGATGACCAATGAAAATTGCCTGAATGAGTAGGTAGAGCATTTTCTAGGTTAATAGTCCTCGCTTTGTGTGAAACAGATAAAAACTGACAAAGCTAAAATTATCTGAAATCTAAATTTGGTTCTATGACTACCTTGGATAAGTAAACAATCTTTCCACAGTCTCATTTATCCTTATCTTTATAGATAAGGAAATTGAGAAGATGGTCCCTAGTGTGCCTTAAAGCTCCTGCAGTTAATGATCTATGTGTTACAGCTGTTAGTTCACTAGAATTCGCTAAAGGAATTGTGTCCTCAGTCCTCAATCTAGATTTCAAGATATCTTTGAAAATCTTGTGACTAATAGTGTGTTTAAGGTTAATAGCGTAGATGTGATAAAAGCGGAAATTAGAATTTTTAAACAAGGAGAATAATAAGGAGGTCTGAAGCTTTGCACTTTTGAAGTTTTAATTGCAATACCATTAGAGAATTTTCTGTCTTCCGCTTTCTGTTTCATTTATGTTTATAATCCTTGGTTTTTACAGCCCTGTAGATGCATGTTAACCTGTCAACAACAATAAGAAGCACTTGCATTAGTCAACACATCTTTTGTGTCAGCAATTCTATTTTCTAATAAGGCAATGAACAAAAATGATGTAGAAACTGTATTCGTTCTATCAATGGATTTTAGTGGACTGTTGGGCATTTTATTTATCACAGACCCTGAGAAACAAGCTAGAGATGTCTCAGTGAGCTAAGGAATAAAGCCAATACAAACACAGTACTTCTACAATTCACACAGACTTCATGAACTTGAGAATTTTATTTAGATAAATAAGTGTTTATTGTTAGTGCTATTTATTCATAGAAATCCTATGGAAACAAGATAGCAATTGAAAAAGAAAAATAAAATGAAAACCATGGAATATATGTTTGAAGTAAAGAAAATGCATTGAGAAATGTAGTTTAATGAAGTCAAATTTTTAGGAAGAAATATGAAGTTTTACAACAAACATATTTTTGGTATAGCAGTTATTTTAATTACACATATTTATTCCACATTGAGGGGTTTCATAATTTCTTTCTTTTCAATTTTTAATTTCAGAAAGTTCAAGGAAAATGCCGAAGTGATAAGGAAGAGGGAAAGAAGCTCTCTGAAAATTGGTGGCCAGACACAAATACAGAAAGAGAGAAGTGGGTCCCCTGGACTCAGGAAGGATTTAAGGTAAAGACTAAAGCCCAAGGGGAAATCAAAGAAACAAAGTTCAAGGAAGAAAGAGAAGGCAGGCAGAACTTTTCTCCTTGAATCACAGAGGGTGGTGACCCCAAAAGCTGGTGACCCCAGAGGCCCCTACATAGAAGGGTGCAAGCAAAAAGAGCAGTGTTGTGCACAGCAGCTGAGAGCAGTGCTGGTGAGCTGTTCCCCTGGGACATGCCACAGAGAGGGCAGCTGACGGGAAGCCACTTGGGACACAACCGCTGACTCCTCCTAGTGGCTCTCAACCGAGGAAAGGGAGCTGCTGCAGGCTGCTGCAGTCTGGTTCCAGCCTGGAGGCCAGAGGCCAGCCTGAACCTCAGTGGAAATAGGAGTGCGGGTTTGCTGGGATCCTCCTCTATCCCACCGTGGAGCTGTTGCTGGCTTGCTGGGATTGAGTGGGGTAGATGTGGACTCTGCCCTTGTTGAGTACCAGTGGCAAGAGATAAACCTTAAAATGAACATTTTTGTGCCTTCTTCTTCCTCCTCCTCTTCTCCTTCTTCCTCTCCTTCTTCCTCTTCCTCTTCCTCTTCCTCTTCTTCCTCTTCCTCTTCCTCTTCCTCTTCCTCTTCTTCTTCTTCTTCTTCTTCTTCTTCTTCTCCTTTTTCTTCTTTTCTTTTTAAATTCTTTTTACTTTAACTTCTATTTTGTTCTCTCTTAATTTTTTTCTGTTATTCTTTTTTCTTAACTTTTGTTCTTGTTTGTATTGAGTGTGATCATGCTTCTAGTCTTTTAATATTGTTCTTTCTTATTCTTGTTCTTGTTACTCCTTTCTCTTTTCTCCCCTTATCTTCTGCACCAGTTTCCCAAAGTAAGTAAGACCCACCTTTGCTCATCAGCCCTGCTTCCAGTCTCTTCTCTTTCTTCTATTTATTTTCCCCCAACTCTTCTAATTTTTTCCCCTGATGGTAAAATTGACAGATTGAGGGCTGATTTACTGAGTATAATGTTGTAGATTTTGTTATAAAACCACAAATCTACAGTTAAATGTAGAAAAGTAATAGTTACATCAGTTTGTCATTTTCTAGGCTGTTTAATACTATTGTTACTACTGACTGTATTACTTTAGCTTGGGTGACATGATTTTTCTAACCACTTTGCCCCCTGGTATATCAAGACTGAGACTACCTAAAGGTCATAAAAGTACTATAGGCCAGTAACAAAAATCCAGGATCAGGGTCAAGTAGAAAACAACATCTCATCCTGAATAAATTGAAGAGGCAGGATCTTGCAATAGATTCAAAACACAAAAGCTAGCTACACCTGGAAGACATGGCTGGGAAATAATCACTTCCTAAAGGTTCTAAATACTAGCAATAAAGCCTCTTACCATATGCAATTTATAAGCATCAACTCAGGAAATAAGATTAAAAAATGCAAAATTAGAAGACATTTAAACAAGATGCAACCCCAGACTTCCAACTTACCAAAGGCAAATCCAGGGGCCAATGAGGTGGAACAATCTCAGAGCCACCCACCTGGACTTGATGATGTCAATAAAGCAAATAAAAGATACTGTAGAGAAAATTAAACTAGAAATAATTTCACAGATAACTAAAGAGATGATGACCATAATAAAAAGCATGCTTATTCATGCTGAAACAGATACAGATAAAAGACAGGGGAGCTTGCTTAAGAAAACTATGGAAACCATGAATGCCCAACACAGGAAAGAAATAGAATCCATAAAATAGACTCAAACTGATATCCCAATTAAAAATTCCATTGAAAGTATATGCAGCAGGATTACCTGTATGAGTTGTGAATGCCAGATATAGAAAAAAGGATTACAGCCAGTGATCTGGAAAAAAAAATTTTCCTAAAAACAGGAAAGGACCATGAAAAACCAATCCAGTAGTAATCTAGATGATACAAAACAGAAAAACAAGATAAACTGGAGTCAATAAAGAAGCAGGAGATAGCACAAATGACACAAAAACCCTGTGCACAGATATCATGACAAAAACTTCCCTATCAGAGAAAAATTTTGACACACACAGAAGTGAGTACGCCAAATAGATATGATTAAAAAATCTATAGCAAGGCATATAATAGTTAAGATTCCAGAAATTCAACATAAAAATAGAATACTAAATGCTCCTAGAGAAAAGAAATAAATCACCTACAAAGGAAAACCCTAGCAGATTTCTCAACATAAACCCTCAAATCAAAGAGAGCTTCAAATGAAGTATTTGAAGCCCTAAAATGAAACAACTTCCAACCCAGACTGCTTTATACAGCAAAACTACCTTTTAAAATTAATGGAGAAATAAGATAAGTTCATAACAAAGAGCACCTGAGGAAATTTATGAACACAAAACCAGCACTCCAAAATATTCTGAAGGACATTCTAGAAAGTAATAAATAGAATTATAACTCCATGAAACACAACACAATGAACCCACCAGGCAAGGCAAATAATTAAAGAGGGGGGAAAGGGGCCAAAACTGGCAAATAACATGACAAGACTAAATCAATACATATCAGTTATAACCATTAGAGTTAATGGTCTCAATTTTCCAATCAAAAGAAAAAGGCTGGCACATAGAATCAAGAAGAAAGGTCCAATAATATGCTTCATAAAAGAAACATATTTAACTTAAAAAGAAATTCACAGACTGAAAGTCAAAGGATGGAAAACAATACTCAACATAAAAATAGAAGCTAAAGTAATACAATCAGCAAACAATACTCTATGCAACAAGAACTCAGAAACAAAAGGCAAAGGAGATTTCAAGCCAAGACTGATTAAGAGAGACACAGAAAATCACTACATCCTTTTAAGAGGGATAATCCAAAAGGAACAAGTAATAATCATAAGTATATACAAACCAACTGCCAGAGCACCCAAGTATATAAAACAGACATTAGTGGACATGAAAATTTAGATGAGCACTAATATGATTTTGATAAGATAAAATACCCCACTGTCACAAATAGAAAAATCAACCTGACAAAAAGTCAACAATGAAATATTAGAACTGAATCAAACTTTTTAACAAGTGGATATCATAGATTTCTACACAGTATTCCACCCCACAGCATCAGAATACACATTCCTCTCAGCTTCATATGGGAAATTCTCCAAAATAGGCCACATACTAGGTCGTAGAACATGCTTAAGTAAATGCAAAGGAATTGAAATTATCCCATACATCTTATCAGAACATAGTGCAATGAAATTGAAAATCAATGTCAAAAGAAATCATAAGAACTTGAAACCAATGGAAATTAAATACCAACCTCCTGAACAACCAGTGAATCATAGATTAAATTAAAGAAGAAATTTGTTTCTATGACTAAATGATGATGCCAACACAACATATTGGAACTTACAGGACACAATGAAAGCAATCCTAAGGAGGAAATTTATGTTAGTGAATAGCCATATCAGGAAAAAAGAGCAAGCTCAAGTAAACAACATTGAACCTCAAGCTTCCAGAAAAAGAGTAGCAAGTCAAGCCCAAAGCTCATAGATGAGAGGAAATTAGCAACATCAGAGCAGAAATCACTGCAATGGAGACAGAAAACAATACAAAGAATCAATGAATTGAAAAGTTTGTTCTTTAAAAGAGTAAATAAAATCAACAACCCTTAGGCAACCTTATAAAAAAGGGGAAGAAAAGACTCAAATTCATTCAATTAAGATTGAAAAGGGGGATCACAACTGACCCTTAAGAAATCCACAAGGTAACCCATACCTACTCTGAGAACCTATGCTCTAAAAAGATGGAAAATGCAGAAGAAATTGACATATTCCTAAGTACACATGAATTACTAAAGCTAAAGGAGGAAGATATAAAAATCCCAAATAAACCAACATCAGTCAATGAAATTGAAGATGTAATTTAAAAACTACCAACAAAGAAAAGCCAAGGTTCTAAAAGATTCACAGCTGAATTCTACAAGAAATGAGACTTAAGGCCACTATTTCTCAAACTCTTTAATGATATTGAGAGGGGAGGCATACCCCCAAATTCATTCCTGGAAGCAAACATTATCCAGAAACCAAAACTAGAGAAAGACTCAACTAAGAAAGAGAACTACAGGCCTATCTTCCCAATGAACATAGATGCAAAAATCAAGAAAATACTGGCAAACAGAATGCAGCAAGTCATCAAGAAGATTATACACCATGACCAAGTAATATTCATCTCAGGGATGCAAGGATGGTTCAACATATGTAACTCAAAAAATGTTATACCTCATATTAACAGAGCCAAGGACACAAACCATATGATCATCTTAATAGATGAAGAAAAATCATTTGATAAAACCAAATACCCCTTCATGAAAAACTCTACAGAAAATTGGAATAGATGGTACTTGTCTCAATCTGATAAAAACCAATTATGACAAACCAATAGCCAACATCATATTAAATGGACAAAAAAAGAAAGCTTTCACTCCAACAACAGGAACAGGACAAGGAAGCGCACTCTCATGATTCAATCTAGTTCCAGAAACATTAGCCAGAGCAATTAATTAGACAAGAGAAAGAAATAAAAAGGATAAGGATCCCAAAGGAAGAATTCAAATTTTCATTATTTCTGGATGACATGATGCTATACATTGCAGAACCCAAATAATCCACCAGAAGACTAGATTTAATAACCAAATTCAATAGTGTAGCTAGATACAAAGTCAACATTCAAAAATCAACAACTTGCCTATACACTAATAACAAACTCACTGAGAAAGAAATTAGGGAAACAATACCTTTCACAATAGCATCCAAAAAAATGAAATATGTAATAATCAATCTAATAAATAAATCACCAGCAGAGTAAAAAGAAAACCCACAAATTGGGAAAAAATGTTAGCTGGCTGTCCCTTGGACAAAGGTCTTCTATCTAGAATATATAAAGAATTAAAAAACATCAACTTTCCCAAATTCAAAGACCCAATCCTAAAATGGGAATCTGAGATGAATACATACTTCTCAGATAAAGAAACACAAGCAGCAAATAAATACATGAGAAAATGTTCAACATCATTAGCCATTTGAGAAATGCAAATTAAAACAACATTGAGATTTCATCTCACCCCAGTAAGACTGGCCAGAATTAAGAAATCAACCAATAACAAATGCTGGCGAGGCTGTGAAGAAATAGGAAATTATCTCCACTGCTTATAGGAATGCAGACTGGTGAAACCACTGTGGAAATCAGTTTGGAGATTCCTCAGCAAACTAGGTCTAGAGGCCCCATTTAACCCAGCTATTCCCCTTCTGGGTATTTTTCCAGAAGATCTGAAAACATTATATCACAGCGATATAAGTGCACCCATGTATATAGCAGTGCAATTTGTAATAGCTAAATCGTGGAAGCAACACAATAACATCCAAATGTCCATCCACTGAGGACTGGATAAAAAAATTGTGGCATTTTTATATAATGGAATATTACTCAGCTATCAAGAAAGACAAACTTAAGGCTTTTATAGGAAAATGGTCACAACTAGAGACCATACAAGTGAAATAAATCAGATGTGCATGTGGAAGCAACATACTATATCACTAGTGTAAGAACTTGAAAGTGTGAATATAAATTAGGAAGTATGATAAACATTGTGAAATGAAATTTTTTTTTTTTGGTGGTACTGGGGATTGAACTCAGGACCCTGCGCTTGCTAGGCAGGCGCTTATTCCACTGAGCTATATCCCCAGCTCCGTGAAATGAAATGAAGCTACTCAAACATAAAGAGCAATTGGGATGAGCGGAAAGAGAAAAGGAAGAAAGGGATAATTATGTATGTATATATATGTATGCAGGATAGCTAACATAGTTGTACTACTGACTTTTGTCACTTTATTGTAAAGAACAGTTAACAATTAGTTGTTTGATCAATCTTGCATGTCTGTATTTGTTTTCCTGAGTATACACTTTGAAATTATCAATATGTAATGTAATGACCACTGTTAATTCCCTGTCACCTTGTCTGTAATTCAGTTTTGATTGCACTATTCTTATGCTACTTTGTAAGTGGCTGTCTGTTTGTTAATATGTTGTCACTCTTTTACTTTTAAAATAAAAAAAATTTTTTTAAAAGAAGAAAAAAGGAAGTACAAGACCTTTTGTTGAAAACTGCAGCTCTTTGAAAAAGTATATTGAAGAGAATATTTTTTAAAATGGAAACATATCCTTTGCTCTTGGGTAGAAAGAATCAATAGAATGAAAATGGCCATACTTCCAAAATTGCTACACAGATTTAATGCAATTCTGATAAAAAAATTCCACAGCATACCTCACATAGTTAGAGAAAACAATTCTAAAATTCATTTGAAACCAAAAGAGATCTAGAATAGCAATGGCAATATTGGACAAACAATGCAATGCAGGAAACATCACAATCACTGACTTGAATTTTTTCTATAGGGCTACAGAGATACAACCAGCATGATACAGGAAAAAAAACAGATATTAAGATCAGTGAAACAGATTAGAAAAAGCAGAAACAATCCAGACATACTTAGCCACCTACTCCTTGACCAAGGTGCCAAACACATTCAGGAATAATTGGTTTTCCATGTGCCAAAGATTAAAACTAAACCAATATCTTTCACCATCTACTAAATTCAAATCAAAATGGTTCAAAGATCTAAATATTAAATCAGAAACACTAATTTCCTTGCCAGTAGAATAGTTAGAACTCTTGAATATATAGGTATAGGCAAAGATTTTGTGAACAAAACCAAAGCTACAAGAAAAATATTACACAGAATCGATAACTAAGACCTCATCTTACTAAAAAGCTTTTGCACAGCAAGAGAAACTACCAAAAGAGTGAAGAGACAACCCACAGTGTGGGAGAAATTTTTGCTAGCTGCTCTTCACACAAAGGATTATTATCTAGAATATATAAAGAACTCAAAAAAAAAGTAGACTCCACAAACTTAAAGATGAAATCTAAAAATAGTCATCTAAAATGAGGACTTGTGGGAAGATGGTGACCAGGTAAGCAGCAGAGAAAGATCCTCACAGAGGATCACCACCCAGGCACTGGAATATAGTGACATGGGAAAGACAGGAAGGAGAGAAATGTGTGCCCTGAACACAGGAAGGATCTAAAATGAGAATTGAGGCCCTCAGAAAGAACAAACAAGACCTCTCCTGGAAGAAAGGCTCAGAGGGCCACCTTAGCGCAGTTGGAGGAAGAGGAGGAAGAGAAGGGGTGAGTCACCAGTACAAACACACCCTCGGCCTCTCCCTCATTCCAGCACTCACAGCTTTGGAGGCCCATGCTCATGGGAGCCTCCTGACTCAGCCAGGGGAAAGCAGAGTTCAGAGAGCTGGTCCAGGACCAGAGAGGGGAAAGTGCAGCCCGGAAAAGAGGTAACAGCAGTTGGGAGGTGTTTTGCAACCTAGAGTGAGGATGGAAAGTTACAACAGCCACTAAAACAGAATCCCCACTCTACAACAACCTTTCTAATCAGTTCCTAGAGACAAGGCAAAGTCAAAGTAAACAGCACACAGCCCACCACACCCAGCTCTATGCCTGCCCTGAGGCTGTGGCCTCCTGCCTCTCCACTGTGTGAGCAACTACCAGCAGAGAGCAGTGGCAGTGACCCCAGGGCCACAGCAATTCCCAGGGATCCAGCCAAAGAACAAATGGGAACTGGAGCACAACAGTAAGAGAGAGCTGCAGATGGAGGTGGACCACATGGGCCCACACCCTTCTCACTCCAACACCAAGCAGGAAGCATGAGCTGAGTTACCAGCCTTCAGCTCCCACCCTGAACTCCCTCTCAGCACCTTGAGTCTTGGTGACCCAAGTGCTCAACATGTGTGCCTGACAGCAACCAGCTGAGTCCACAGGCTTCAGGGCTCACCCTAAACCACTAATATGCGCACCAAGAGGGACTTCATACTGCTTGAATATGTGAACCTTGTATGAGCCCATAGCAACAAATTACAGAAAAAGCAGCAGTCCTGGAGTCCAAGAGACAACAACATACTCTACACAGCAGACCTGAGAAAATCCTCCAGTTCTCTTCTACAACTAATAAATAAACTTAGTACATACCCTGGACTACCACAGTGAGCACGGGTGGGGGAGATCTCATGCCACTTGTGCCCAGCATCGTAAGTGCGCCCAATGCCCAGCAGCAAGGGGTGGGGAGTGGCAACACTGGAGATCAAGAGGTGGGAGAAAGTGAAGACCTGGAACTAGGGTGCAGACCCAGTTCTCTAGCTGGGTGGGGACAGCCTCCAAAGAGTCATAGGCGGCCTGCAGAGAGCCACTGGTGACCTATAAGGGGACCCAGGGGCCTTGACGGGGAGTTCAACAGCCTGACGGGGGAAGAGGCTCCCTTCAGGCTACATGAGTACCCTGAAGGTCTGGACTGGGCCTTTGGCAGTACGGCAATAGGGCAGAGCCCGCCAGTCCATGGAGGCAACCTTGTGGACTTGACTGGGATCCCCGGAACAGCTCACCAGGGCAGAGCACAGCAGTCCACAGGGGTGACCCCATGGACTCGACTGGGCTTCCAGCAGCGTGGTGATGAGGCGGAGCCTGGTAGTCTGCTTGGGCCACCCTGAGGACTCAAATGGGCCTCTGGAATGCTGTACTGAGGCAAAGCCTGATTGTTTGCTGGGTAACCCTGCCTACTGGACCCAGACCAATGGCCTTGAGGGCTTTTCAGTGGGAACCTGACCATAGTGAACCTGGTTCCCTGCATATCTACTGTCTTTGAGCATGGGTGCTTTTCCACCTCCTGCCGTAGCAATTTGTGTACACTCATATTTGTAGCAGCATATTTTGAAGCAGCTATGTCTCTTCCCAATGTGAGAGTCTGAGGGAGTAAATAAGCCCAAAATTACAGTTATTATCAGAGGACTGATTGGGTGGTAGAACAACAGAGATGAGGGTGGAGAACACTGATTAATCAAAGGAGCCATCATCTGCATAACTGAGTAACAAATGTGAAAATAACATTATGTAATACAGCATCCAGTGTTAATTCCCTATTATCTTCTCTATAATTTGGTCTTTCCTTTATTGTTTTTGTGTTAACTAATGCAAAGATAACATTATGGAATACAGCATCCAGTGCTAATTCGCTACTATCTTCTCTATAATTTTGTATTTCCTGTATTGTTTTTGTGTTATTGTGGTTTATATATCTCCTTTTTTTGTCTTTGAAATAAAAAAAGAAAAAATCAATTAAAATGAATAGATACGTCTCAGATGAAGAAGTAGAAATGGTAAATAAATATATGAGAAAATGTTCAACATCATTAGTCATTTGAGAAATGCAAATTAAAACACTGATTCCACCTCACCTCGGAAAGAATGGCCATTATCAAAAAATCAGCTAATAACAAATCCTGGCTGGCTTTTGGGGAAAAAGGAAACCTTCTCCACTGTTGGTGGTAGTGTAAACTGGTGCCACCACTGTGTAAATCAGTACAGAGATTCCTCAAAAAAAGTAGGACTATAGATTCTATTTGATCCAGCGATTCCCCTTCTTGGTAACTTCCAGAAAGTACTAAAAGCACTATACCACAGTGATATGCACACACCCATGTTGATAGCAGCACTGTTTGTATTAGCTAAATTTTGGGAACAGCCCAAATGGCCATCAACTGTGATTATATACAGAAAATGTGGGGCGGTTTTTGTGATACAATGGAGTACTAGTCTTCCATAGAGAAGGATAAGCTCAAGATATTTCTTGGTAAATGGCTGCACCTTGAGTTCATATTCTGAAGTGAAATAAATCACACACGTGTGCAAATACAGCCTTGTTTCTCTGGTGTGAAATACTGAAAGTGTAAATAAGAACCAAAATGTATAATAGATATTGTGGAATAAGAAGGAAATGTCTACATGGGTAGGGGAAGAAGGGAGGATGGACGAAGAAAGGAAAAGAAAAAATGATGAGAAAAAGAAGAAAACGGAGGTAAATCTTCTGTAAATAGGGAAGGGAAAAGGAATTGAATGAATCAAGGGTAGGAGAATGGGAGAGAAAAAAAATCAAATTGTATCATGTACAGGTACAAATTCCCTATAATGAAGGTAATTGTTATGTGTACCTAAAATGTATCAACAAACTTTATAAATATTTTTCATTGTAAAAGAAAACTGGAATGTCTATGTCTTAAAGCAGTCACTAAATCAAAAGCAAAAAATGAATTTTCCAGAGATTCAGAGTCCACCAAAAAGAAAATGTATACATGGTTCACGAAAAGAAAAATGGTGAGGCATGTCAGTAAACATTTGTAATCCCAGCACTTGGGAGATTGAGGTAAAAGGATTGCTACAAGTTTGAGGCCAGACTGGGCTGTGCAGGAGTTCAAGGCCAGCCTGAATTACAGAGTGAGACACTATCTTTAAAAAATAGGAAGAGGAAAAGTAAGAGAAAAGCTTGTATATTTTAATACTAAATTTATTGAGAATTCCTGAGATTAATAAAAGTTACCTTTGGTAACAACTACAAGAAGTGATCAAAGTGGTGGCCATTAGCTTCCAGAAATTTATTTTTACAGCAAACTGCTGCTTGGATAACCTTGTCATTGAGATAGCTACACGTGTATTTTCAGTTTATTTTCTAATTATGGATTTTCTGTGACCTACAACATCCTCTGCATTCTCCCATACTAGGGTAATCCCATCTGTTCATAAAACATCCTACTGTTTTTCTTTTCTTGTAGTGTGTATATATTTTTGGCTCTCTCAGACACAGATGATATAGAGATGGAGATAGCTAGAGATAGATATGGTAGATATTAGAGATAGAGATGAGATGGAGATGGATAGAGATCCAGATCGAGATCTATCTTTTGGCATTATCTTGAGGCACGACTTGAAACACTGTAGACATACACTCCCTGTACTTCCTGTATCTCAAGGGCAAGGAGGGTGGTGCACATACACAGGCAATAATTCCTAATGATAATATTAGCAAAAATATAACGGTGAATCACAATGGAGAAAATTCAGAAGAGAATGCACATCTGAGGAGACATTTGCATTTTGAAAAATGATTAGTTAAAAACTTGGTTAAATTTTCAGGCATTTAGGCCAAAGAGTAAAAGCTAATCCAAAATGTATTATGCAATCTTGTTCTATCACCATAGCATTCTTGAAATAGCAAAATTATAGAGATGGAGAACAGATTAGTGGTTTTCTAGGCAGAGAGGTAAGTAAGAAAGCTAAGTGTGATTATAAAAGGGTAATAGTAGGGAGAATCTTGTGGTAATAAAATTGACCAGGATCATGAACACCATGGTAGATACAGAAATTCCTACAGGTGATAAAATTGCATAGAACTAAACTCACAGATGTCCACATAACATACACACACACTCACATGTGCACACACACATACACACACATATTCTATAGTTACGCAAGATGTTACCAGTGAAGGAAAAGGGAAATGGGATTCCTCTGTGCTATTGAAACTTACAAATACATTTGAGTCTATTATAATCTCAAAACTAAAAACTTAATTGCAAAAATCAATAAGTACACACAACCTACTAGGAATATGATTAGAATACTCAAACAGGCACTCAACTAAAAGAACCAGAAAATGATATGAAAAGTACTCAGCCTCGGCAATCATCAGGAAAATACATATTAAAATAACAAATAGATTCTATTACACAGACTGGCTAAAAATAAGACACTTGATCAAACTAGAAGTTGCTAAATTTAGAACAAGCAGGAATCATATTTCAGGGTATCTAGACACATTGTCAACTATGTTATATATCCAGATATCTTGGCTTAGCAACCAGTGTTATACGTTTAGCAGTACTATAGTGTTCCAGAAACGTGAATACAAAGTAAAGAAAATGAACCACAGGAAATCAGTATGCCACCTTCATTTACAGTGCTGCAATATGCTGCTGGTGGGAGTGTAAATAAGGATAATAATTTTGGATACCAGGGTGGCCTTTTCTAACACAATTGAAAATGAGTATACATTTGACCCAGAAATTCCATCTGTAAACTTTAGAGAGATGCTGCACACATGTGTCAGGGATGTTTGCCTGTAGAAATATTCACAAGTACCCAGTTTGTTCTGATAAAAACTGGAAACAATTCATGCTCATTTATGATCAAATAGGTAAACTAAAGGATGGATGAATCTTGAACAATATAGTATTAGGGTAAGCATAAAGGCAATAAAGAAATAAAATAACCGGTTTTATTCTCTTAATACAAAGTTCTAAAGCAAATAATCTGATTTAAGAAAAGCTATATATATGGTATGTTTATGTGTAAAAATGTAAAAATTGTAAAGATGACCTTAAAAGTTAGTTAGGAGGGAGCTGGGTAGGAAGTAGGGGGAACAGTTCTGAGGTCTGGGGTGTCCCTCACAGTGTATTTCTTCATCTAACATATGATTTCACATTTGTTTGCCTCATAATTATTTGTTCAATCCATAAGTATATTTACCTAATTAAATACATTAAATGTTACAAGTTTTTAAAAAACTATTATTAAAGATGTCAAGATTTTTTTGACCTTTGTTACATTAACTTTTTGTTCACACTGTGTGACTTCTGATTCACTTCAAAAGGCAATCATAGAGGGCTAAGTTTATGAAATAAAATCTACAGAAAGTCACAGTATCTAATCATTCCTCATTTTATAGTACATTCTTTTGCTACTCTCACTTGCAGTCTAAGGAAATTCCAAATATAAGTGGAAATAATTAGCTACACATAAATGCAGTAATTTTTATTCAGTGGTGCATGGCGAATGAAGAAGCATAAATCATTTTACCCTTTCATTGAGATCAACAACTTTTATCTTTATTGTACTTCTCTTCATCCAAATAATTATTTATGAGCTCAATCTCTTCTCTGGTACCATACTGAACATTTAATAAATACTTGTAGATCATGCTTTCAGTAGATAAAAATTCATACTTTAGGTTTTCATTATGATAACATTAAATGAAAGCTGATTATATTATTATGCACAGAAAAGTATCAGAATAAAACAAAGCAATGGCATTTTCTTCTCATTAGCAGTCTGACATACTTTCCACTTTCCACTTTCTACTACAAATGTACATTGCTTTTTATGATTTGAGAAACAAACAATGGGAAATAGGTATTTGAAATTTAAACTAAGAGTTAGAATGTAATAATGAGTTTAAATCACTGAAAATATAAACAAGAAAAATCAACGTCACTTTTATTTCGAGCACTGATTACTAAAGTCTCAGAAAATGTGGTCTAACTGGCTTCAGCTTGTTTTTGTTTAGTAACTGGATACTGGTTCATAAATGGAGAGATATCCATGGGAATAGATACACCTTACTGAATTACATTTTTAGCCTCTGAAAGTCAGTTTGAAAGCCAAGATTGATTACTGTATGCTAGTGTTTGTAATTTCCTCCTCCCACTTTCTGCCTTAATGCACAATTTAAAACTGCATCTAATTCTTCATGAGATAATTGTTTGACTTAGGTTTACATAACTTTGTAGACTCAGCAGCTTGTATTTCTCTGAAAGTGTCCATCATGCCAATAAGAAAAAAATAATGGACCAGGAGTAAGGCCTGCATCAACCCATTCTCTTACACCCTACAGGTGCTTCGTTTCTCTTGGCCGATCTCTGATTTGGACCTAAATCTGTCCTGACACAACTCATTTAGATAAAGCAAATCATTTTCCAAAGTATTAGTGAGGTATACGGGCTTTACTATGTTACTTAAAGCTTACTATAGCACATAGTTAATTAATGCATTTCTAACTTACTTTTACATTCTCATGTAGAAAACATGGATGTGGGAGTAGGTGAGGTGAGAACACAGCATATTTATTTCAACGAAAGTCCACTTCTTTAGATATCTCTTAGTAAGACTATTTCCCACTATTTCCCCCACACACACTGGCTTACAAATACTTTTTTCTTTCAGTCTCTACTTTCCAGGCTTCCTCCATTCTTCCTGAGTATTCTCTCCTTCCATTACTTTCCCTTCCTTATCCAGAGAAGTATATATATTTATATCTAATCTGATCTCCCAAATTTGAATAACCCTACACACATTTAACAAAGTTTACAAGTGTACAAAAGCCCAGTAAGATGAGGATTAGTCGTGTGTGTGTGTATGTGTGTGTGTGTGTGTGTGTGTGTGTGTGTGAGACAGACAGACACTAGTAAATACAAAGTAGTTCATAGATTTATCCTCAAAAAGGAAAACTGAGGTGAAGCAAAAAGCAAAAGAACAATAATCTTTTGGAAAATATTTTCCAGGTCTCACCAAGCTGATTTTTGTTTTCACATTTATAAACCCCACTAAATAGGGATGCACCCTACAGTGTACTTACATCCATGCTTATAATGTACATGTGTGTTACACTGGAGTTGCTCTAGTTTTCTGTGCATCTTAGAAGGAAATGGATAGCCACCTCACAATGTTCTTAAATTTGAAGAGTATGTTATGCATATTTCGATAATCCTCTGTTACTTTTTAAATTGTGACTTCATAAAAGCCATACTTCCTCAGTGAATCCAAAGATATAACTTTGAAGATACAGACATGCAAAGATGTATCAGTAAAAAATTACTAACCTTTTTCCAACCTCATCCCCTCCTCCTGAGGTTGCCTCTATTAACTATCAGCTGATATGCTTTCACAAACTGGGAAGAGCTCAAGTATAATGGAATCATCTGTGTATGTTTTAGCTGTTGTAAGTTTTGCAAACATAAAATTGTATCATTCTAGTCATTTTTCCTAAAGTGCATTATAGATATCACTTATAGTTAATTAACAAATTTCTAATTTATTTTGACATCGCTAACTAGAAATCCCTAGTATACATGTACCAAAATTTATTTATGCATTTTCTCACTCAAACAATTTCCAGTGTATTTTTATCTTCTAGTGATACTTCAATCCATAGCACTGAATATATATATATATATATATATATATATATATATATATATATATCGTACATATGTATATACATATATCCTCATATATGTATTACTTTATTTCAATAAGCTACAATCCCAAAAATGAAATTGCAGGATTAAGATATAAGTCCATTTTAGTTTTAACCAATATTTCCAGGTGAAGTTCTCCAGAGGTTTTAGAGATTCACACTACCACTAGCAACGTAATAAAAAGATTCATTTTCCTGTGTTCTAACCAGCATCATTGTAATTGCTCTTTCTAATTTTTGCTAGTTTAATAGATGACAAAGATCTCATTGTGCTTTAATTTTCATTCCCCTCACTACTCCTCAGTTAAGGCATTTGTTCACACATGTATTGCCCCTTAGGGCCTTGTGTTTTCTCTCTCACCTTTGTACATTGGCTGTATTTCTATTTTCTAGTTCATGCAAAATAATTTCAATTTTATTACTCATTAGGTATATTTGCCCTTTAACAACTACGTATGTTGCAAATGTTCTTTTGTAGCTTGCCATTTTCTATTAAACTCATACTGTAATATATTTCTTAATTTTTATTTTTATTAGTACACATTTGCAGCACATAATGCTTCCATTCACCATGGGGAGATGACACGTGGTCATAACACAGCTTAATTCTTTTTTCATCCCCTTCTCTTTTTTCTCCCCTTCATCCTACTCTTGGTCCTATTTCCTTTTGCAAAAGGTATATCTACCTATTTTCTATTACCTATATATTATTTTGCTCTGTATATTTTGAGTTTTCTCATATAAGAGAAAACATGCAATATTTAAATTTATGTGTTTTATTTATTTCACCTAACATTATAGTCTTGAAATGCATCTATTTTCCTACGAATGACTTAAGTTTATCCTTCTCTATGGCAGAGCTCTCCGCTGTATATAAATGTCACTTCTTGTATGTCGTCAACTCTTTTTATCTTTACTTTTTATTTTGGAAGATGTCCCCTATCTGAGATTACAGGGTTCCCTAAATTTTCTCCTGCTAGATTGGCCGGTTTTTAAATTACTTTTTACTATTGTTGATGTATAATTTATATGACAAAATTTACTCATTTTAACCAGATTGATGAATTTGGTAGTCAGATAACCTCCTCAAAATTAAAGATACTGGACCGATCCATCATTCTGGATCCCAGAAAAGTAACATTTTTTTTTACTAAAGCTTTTGTTTTTCTAGAATTTTATGTGAATGTATTTATGGAGTATGCAGTTCTTTGTATTTGTGTTTTATTTGTATGTTTGAGACGCATCTATGTCTTCTCGTATAGTAATATTTTATTTTTATTTGTTGAGTAGTAGTCTACTGTGTGGTAGATATTTTTACAGCCTCTACTTTTGTCTACTATGTATAAATTTGTTATGACATTTAAGTTAAAGTCTTTGTATAGACATATAATTTTCACATCTCTTGAATAAATGTCTACAATTTTCATTTGGGTGATGGTATAAAAAGTATATTTAAAAGGTTTATCACTTCATTCTGCCTTTGCAAGTGTTTGCAGCATTTTGGACTCCCAACAGAAAGAAATACATTTTCCAGCTGCCCCACATTCTCCACAAAACTTGGTATGGGAAGACTTTTCAATTTTAGCCATTAGAATGATTTGAAGTCTTCTGTCATTGGGGTTTCCATTTAAACTTACATATAATGTTCTACATCTCTTCATTTACTTGTATTTGGTATCCTAAGTTAAATTGTCTAAGTTTTTCTTTCTCTAGAAAATTAGGTTGTTTGTACTCTTTACTTGTCAGTAGTCTTTGTATATTCTAAATTTAAATCTTCTGTCAATAAAATTTTCTGAAAGCGAGGCCTGGTGGTATACACCTGAAGTTGAGGTGGTAGATTCCAAGGCCAGTCTGGGCAACTTAGCAAGACCATCTCACAAAAAAATGTAGAAAAGGACCGGGTTGTTTTTTCCAGGGTTGGCAGGAAAGCGAGGCGGAGTCCATTCCACTCGGCGTCAGGGAATCATGGTATGTGTTCAGCAGAGAAGTCGATAGACTTGATGCAGAAGTTGGACATTGAAAGAAGTTTGGTGTGGCCCCCCGACCCGGCGCAGCTCTCCGGCGACTCCCGACAGAGAGCGGCTCTCTGGCGGCGGAGACGCCCGGCGGTCCCACGTTTCGCGCGTGTTGGGCGAGCCGCGCAAAAAGCCCCAAAGGATAGACTGGCACCCTGGAACCTTCATCCCTGCAGGGACTCCAATAACTGGTGAGATATCGGCGCTCGCGACCAGATCACCGAGTGGGGGAGGAGATCCATCCCTATACCTGCAGGGAACCCTGGGAGGGTGGGGGAGCAGTCTTACACACCTCACCCAGGTCACTAGGTAGGGAGTATCTAACCAATATCTGTACAGCCTTTTAAGTGGAACT
>PVLD010013373.1:30887-56411 GCA_004027595.1 Dinomys branickii | reverse complement strand
TGGGACTTTCCCACGTCTCGCCCCGGCAGCCTGGTCCGCCCTACCACATCTCCCCCGGCATCTCAGAGAAATACGCCCAGTTTAAACTTCCCAGCCAAGGTCCCGGCATTCACGCTCACCAAGTCTGTCTCGAGCTGGTGGTGTTTATTAAGGAGGTTCGCTCCCTTGCTGCTCACCCGGTCGCCATCTTCCCCGGATCACCGCCACTGGGCTTTAATGTGGACTGAGTTCTGACAGTGTCACCCTGGGATCATGCTATTAGCACCCACCATTTCCCACAAGTCATAGTTCCCATCAATAAGTACAAGCCCTCGTATATTTAATTGATGATGGAGTTAGGCTGAAGCATTTCCAAAGTTCCCATTTAATTGCATAAACAGGTATTCCTGGTCCCCACATCATGCACTTCTGTTACGAACTTTCCTTCATGTGAGAAATTTTGGAGTCAAGATAGGATTGACATAGCCAGCTGGCTGAAAAGAGAAAACATGGCTCATGGGGAAAAAAACACTTTTCCTTGTACAGCATATTGGTGTACGCCAACAACTGGGCTGCTGCTGCTGCATTAAAGCCCTAGGCCTGGACTCCAGAAGTGATGCTGGTGAGGGAAACTCTGTTTGGTGTTATTATGCATGGACATTTTACTTGATTGTAAAATCAGTATATACAATTGTACTAGATAAAAATAAACTGGAATTCCTGGACAGTAGAAATGGCTTGACTGGCTCAATATGTGGCAATGGCAGGATAACACCGGAAAATCAAAGAGAGGAACTACACAAAAGAGAAATGAGAAAAGATCTGTATGAATCAGCCCAGTGTTTTGGGATCTTTGGTTATCATGTCAGTTTCTACTATATATCATCAGAGAGAAGGCCAGAGAACAGGATTATATGTCAACTAGTTTTTATTCTCTGAGGGCATCTGCCGAGACCCCAGGAATGAAATAACCATGGAAGCTGTAATTTAGGCTGTGCGTGTCCCTATAGCATTGGACTCTTTTTAAATAAAGTTCATCTCCCTTCCAGTACTCCTGACCCTAAATATTTGACTTGTGAGCAGAAGAGTTTGAAGCTCTCAACTTGCCTCTCATCATGTCAGTTACAGCACGTAAATTATGCACAGAAGTTTTAACAATCTGTCCTTATTAAAATTGATTTTAACTGATTCCCACTCTAACGGTAAGTTTTTCCTCTCTGCTTGCAGGCTTCACTATTCTAGGACTTACAAAGTCTTATTTATGGACATTGCATCCCACAGAGATTCTCCCTTGTAGAAAATACATTTTACATTGAAATGGATTGTGATAATAGGCATAGGACAATTGGATTTGCCCTTCATGAATGAACCAACTTCAGGAAATAATCAAATGCCCTAGTAGAACTCAGAAAAGCAGGTAGGATTGCATGCTGTATATGATGATCCCCAAAATACAACATATGCACTGAACTAACAATTAACATATGCTATGTTATTAATACCTAAAATACTCAGTTCTGGGAAATAAGAAAAATATTGTTTGGCTTCTCTGCCCATTACTCTTAGGGATTACTTATAGATTTTATCTTTTTATTTCATCAAGGTTTCAGGTTTTGCTAGAAAGAAATCTGAGAACAACATTTTTATTAGATAATACACTATCATTTCTACTGAACAAAATCTTTTAACTACTGGACTGGAGATGTAGTTAATTGATGTTCAGTGATGTTCACTGAGCAGCAGAAACAACAAATTATTCACCAAACTAAAGGAAACTTTCATATCACTTGGCGACATTAGAACCCTCAGACTAAAGCATGAGAAGTGAAAAAGAATGAGTGAATGAATAAATGAATACATACATACATGCACAAAAATACAAACTATTGGCAAGACTATTATCTATAATTATCATGAAGAATTAAAATTGGATGTGAGGAGTAAATAATAGGGCTGAAATTTAATGAATTAACTCGAGTGTCTTTTGGTGTTTCCATAGTTACTCAGTTGCCACAATTTAACCTAACTATATCTTAGTGACAAAGATTTGCATTACCCAACTATGTATTCATCCATGACTATCTCAAAAACGCCTCAGTGAAAATAATTTTGCATGGATGTTGAAGGAAGAGGGGAATGAAATTAAATTATGCTTTAATCATTTCATTATTGTACTGTAATTTACTCCAGCAACCTTCTTGTCGTAAGTTTTTTAAAATTATGTGATCTTGAACACTATGTAGCAGAGTAAACTTACTACAGAGCACAGGGAGGAGACACCAAATCTTTGTGATGCATTGTACTGCGTGCTGTAATTGGCTTCACACAGTGGATGTTTTCATGCAGATAAAACATCTCTGATTCACTGTGTCAGGGTACACTCTAACATTGGCAATTCTGCTTGAGTACACAGTCATAGCCAAAACTGGGAAAGTGTTAACATCCCTGAAGGCGATCCTCAACCAATAGGCATGGCAGTTAGTAGGTACGTTTTCCAGGGTCAACTTTTACATAGTTCATAAAAGCAATCTAGAATCATTGTTTCTCAGTTCTTCTAGGGCATCCTGTGGCCACGTCATAGGCACTGCCCATCATTCACTAGTCAGAGTTTCCATCAATAAACACAACAAACCATCATATCTGTTAATGATGGAGTGAGGATGAAGCTTGCCTGAAGGCCCATAAAGTTGCATAAACTGGTATTCCTGGTCCCCACATCATGTGCTTCTGTCACTTAATTTCCTTCAGCTGAAATCTTTGAAGTCGTGATAGGACACAGCTCCAATGGCCGGCTGTATTTTACTTTATCAATTTCTCCACTTTTTCATATTAGGATTATATACCAAGTATACTATCATCCGTATTAGGGAATATGCTCAAAACAGTACCCCAACTACATAGCTACACTGTTCCACAGGAGGTGACAATTTGATGAACCTAGCTAAGATACTTCTTTTTTTTAATAGAATGCTGAAAATTGATACTTGATTTGAGCTACTTTTCACAATTTGAATGGGCGATATTTTTATTATTCATTCTAAAATGTTCCCAATTTTTATTTATACTTGTTTTCTTCATCCTTTCAGATGGAATTATTTTTCCTTACACATGAATATTTTCAGTTATATTATTTTATTCTTCACATAAATATTTTGTGTCCAAAGAAAACGCTTTGACTAATTCCTGGCACAGTGAAATGCATGCACACAGTATGTCCTTCTCCTATATTTACCCACTTGTGTCTGTGTGACACTTGTGTCTGTGTGACACAAGTTATCCTGATGTCTGTAACTCAAACCCAGGTCTAGAGAGTTTATCCTATATTTCTCTTCTGCATGTGTAGTATTCCTCAAAAGCAGTGAAAATTGTTTCTAGGTTGCTTTTATGAACTATGTAAAAGCTGACCCTGGAATATTTACCCACTAACTGCCATGCCTCTTGACAAAGGGTCGCCCCTGGGGGTGTTAACACACCTCACTGTCCATTTACTTAGCTTTCCAGTACCACCATACACAAAAGTCAGTTTCATAATGGCCAGTCTATAACCACACTGGAAACAAGCCTACTAACTATTGGAAAATGTTAATAGGCAATTACTTCGTTTTCACCCTCAGCTTTCCAGTTAGAACATGAACTCTCTAATTATCCTACACAGCTCCTGCCCTGTTCCCTAAGAGTCCTAAGTGCAGTTATGTCACACTTATTTCTCATCAGCTTTACAGATATAAAATTGAAAAATAAAGTTTGTGTGTATTTGAGTTATGTAATATGTTGCTCTGATGTACACATACACACAGATTGTGAGATGATACCGTAATCAAGTGAATTGACAGTTACTTTTTGAGGGTGGTGAGTACTCAAGATCTTCTAGCTTAAAACATTGCTTGTGTACAGTTTTCACTATAAGCAGCATGTTGTGCCTTAGAATTTTCAGAAACAAAACCTTGTGCCCTTGACTAACGTCTCATTTCCCTCACCAACTTGCTTCTGGTGACCACATTCTTCACTCTATTTCAGCGAGCTTAAGTTCTAAAGGTCTCATACACAAGGGAGCTCATGCGGTGTCTTTCAGTGGCTGATTTTTATTAGACTAATATCTTGCAAGTTCATGTGTGTGGTCATAAATGGCAGGATTTCTTTCTTTTTTAGACTCAATGGCATTCCTATATTTTCTTTATCTACTCATTCATCAACCCATATTTATTTTGCTTCTATATTTTCACAGTTATAAATAATCCTATGATGTGCATGGAAGAGCAGAAGTCACTTTGAAATACTGACTTTATTTCCTTTTGATTTGAAAGCAGACATGAATTTCTAGATCATAAGGTAGTTTTAGTTTGAAATTTTTAATGAAACTCCAATGCAGAATGCTTTTCATTATGGTTTTACCTGTTTACTTTCCAATCCATATAGCTTAAGATTCCATTTTCTCTGCATCCTTGTCAGACTATTATCTTTGCTCATAATGATTACAGTACAGTCATGATGTAATGTTTCACTACGGCTTTTGTTTGGGTTTCACTGATGGTTAGTGCTGCTGAGCACCTCTCTGTTTCGCATCCTATGCATCTCTTAAAGTTCCTGGGGTAAGGACAGAGAGAGGATGGAGGAAAAAGAACAAGAGTCAGAATACAGAAAACTGAGGCCAGATGAATACCTCTCTTCTGATGGGGAGGAAGGAAGAAGAAGGACGAGGAGGAGGAGGGGGAGGAGCGAGAGCCCCAATGGCTACAGCTTCACGTGGGAGGTTGAGGGTCACGGGAAACCCCTCTGCCTCATAGCTCATCCACGTGGCTGGACTCAGGTGCCCAGCATTCTTGAAACTAGAGCAGCTTCTGCATGTGACTGTCAGGCTCTTTGTGTTCTTGAGGCTGGCCTTGCTCCTGCGCCTAGCTGAGAGCCCTCTCCAGCTTCACCCTCTCCCCATATCTGTGTCTTCTCTTGAGGGAAAGGCTTACTCCAGTGTTTTACTCCTGTTTTAGTCAGATTCATGGAATACTTTGCTACAGAATTTTCTATATTTTACAGATTATTAACTTCCGATCTGATGTATAGCTTAAAAAATCTTCCTCAAACCTGGGATAATCCTACTAACATGACAAAAACTTGCACCCTATCCATCCATTTCCAAATTTCCCCATAATTAACCAGTCCCTTATTCTTGTTTATTTTCTTTGCTGTGTGTAAGCTTTCTGAAAGCTGATGAAACCCATGTGTCTATTTTTCCTTTTGCTGTCTGTACTTTAGGGTCATATGAAAAATAATACATTGCCAAAACGAATTTCTCAGAGTTTTATCCTATATTCTCATCTATTGGTTTTTCAGCTTCAGGACTTCGGCTTAGATTTTTAATCTACTTTCAGCTGACATTTTAACATAGTGTTGATATGGTCCAATTTCATGCTTCTGCATGTGTATATCCAGACTTCTAAGTATCACATATTGGGGTGATCATCTTTTCAACGTTGTATATTGTGAGAGTTCTGTCCAAAATGCCCATAAATGTGTGGGTTTATTTCTGGATTCTTTGCTCTGTTCCTTTGACCAACATGGCTACCTTATGTCCATGCCATGCCATTTTGATTACTGTAGCTTTGTGGTACATCTTGAAATCAAGGAACTTGATGTCTGTAGTTTTGTTATTTTTGCTTCACCTTGTTTTAACTATTCTGAATTCTTTGAGGGTCTATATGTGTTTTAGAGTTGCTTTTTCTAGTTCTTAAGAAAATCTCATTGAAATTTTGACAGAAATTGCATTGGATCTGTAGATTGCTTTAGATAGTATGAATATTAGTATCATTTGTCCCAGTCTTGAACTCATCTTTCTATTTGTTTATAGCTTCTTCAATTTCTCATCAATATTTATAATTTTCACTGCATACGTCTTTTATGCCCTTTGTTAAAATTATTCCTAAGTACTTTAGAAGCTTTGTGAATACAATTGTTTTCTTGATTTTTGCTTCAGAAATTTTTTGTGTATAAAATTGCTACATGTATACTTTTCTGCATGTTGACTTTTATCCTGCACATTTCCTTGCTTATGAGTTTTAAAAGTTTTTCTTTTCTTTTAGGTTTTCTATATATAATATCTTGGCAATGGCAAACAGAAACAATTGAAGCTTTCTGATTTGTATTATTCCTCTTCTTCGTCTTCTCCTTCTTTTTCTCTTTATCTTTCTGTTTTTCCTCCTCCTCTTCTTCCTCTTCCCTGCTCCTTCTTCTACATTTTTTACCTAATTGTTTTGTCTGGGATTTAAGTACTATGCTGAATAAAAATGGTGAAAGTGAATATCCTTGTCTTATTTTTGATCTTAGTGTAAGAGTTTTTACCTTTTCACCACTGACTATGATATTAATTTTTGCTTTGAATATATACACTTATTGTGTTATAGTATATTCTTCTTCTGCTTAATTTGTTGGCAGTTATTTTTTATCATGAAAGAATGTTCAATTTTGTCTGAATTTGGTGGGCATTGTTAATTAGGGCACAAACACAGGTGGTTCCTCCTTAGTCCTTTGGGAGACAGGGTTGTTGGCAGAGCCACAGTGTAGTGGATTGACAACTGGTGGTCAACTTATAACCTCCAGCTGAACTGAGTAAGTGTGGTGCTGGGTGTAGGAGGCCCACCTGGGCATTGTTGCCAGCAGCGTAAGAAGCAGAACTGGAGAAGAAGAAGTAACGGTATTGGGCGCTGAGAAAGGCTGTTGGAGCTGGTAGAAGCTGTAAGGAGCTGTTGGTTCTGTTGAAGGAGCTCATCATGCTGGCTTTCCTGATGAATTCAGCTGTTTTCATCCTCCAAGGAGCTCAGTACCTTGGCACTGAAAATAGCTTTGGTTCACTTTAGGAGCTCTGGTCCACACTCTGAGAATCCTCCTGCAAAAGCTTTCTGCACTGGCTTTCCTGATGGGAACTCAGCTGTCTTCATCTTAGCTTGGGACCTCACTGCTGGTGAAGAGGGCTGTGGTACTTTTCAGGGGAGCTCTGGTTCTTATTTTGAGCACCGCTTCCTGGTTGCAGTGCAGATCCCTCAGCCTGCTAGCACAGATCCTTCATTCTGCTGGCACAGACGTTCTAGATTCCACCACTGACCTTTGAGGCCTTCCAGCACATATCTGTGAAACAGGCCTGCATGAGACATTGTTGTGGAGTCTAGGTCTTCAGCTGGACTTATGCAGGACGTTAATCATGGGATCCAGGCCCTTAGCTGGATTTTAGGTCTATAGTATGTGGACAGATTTCCTGCACTCTCTTGTATATGATTCTTTGAGTGACTGTTGTAAATAATCTTATACAATATGTGTCCTGTATTATATTCTTCCCCTTGCAAATAACCCCAAATCCAAACACACAGAGAAGTAGGACTGGAGCAGTTCTCACAGGACATGGGGCTGCTTCAGGTTCGCAATGAAGCTATGGTCAGTGGTCTTGCCATTAGTGCATTAGTCTATCTCCTCAAAGTGACCCTCCTCATTCTCAGGTTCATCCAGGATTTCAAAACATGCTTTAATACAAAACTCACCAAAAAGACACTTTTTCATGTGGATGGGACGTGTGGGCAGCTCTCTTGTTCTATTTATTTGACATCACTACTGATAGACTGTTTTAACAAATTCGGTCACCAGGTTTCGCACTCTGGCAGGGATGCCCTGACATATTGATTGGTATAAGGCTTGTTTTCATGTTTGTTAGATGAAGTTTTCCATGCATGTTACAGATTTGTGATTTATGTGTGTATGACTTTTACATGGATAGAGTTATCTATCCACCGACCTTGTCTCATGCAGAAGTGTCATTTAATTTTAAGAGTTTTAGATATGAAGAAAAGAATAAGATGAAAACTATAATTTCCTACATTTTCTTCCAATGAAAGCAAATACCAGAATTTTACCATGGCTGATTTTAGAGCTTTACCGATACGTGTACCACCCGTGCTATGACAGAACCTGTCGCAGATTTTTGATGCCTTCTCTTAGCTTCCTTTCCTGTACTACTTTTGCATGTTCTATTACTCACAGGGTATTTTTGAAATTTTATTTCATAAAAGTATATTCCTATTTGACTACTCATTCAAGCTATGATTAGTTTTATTTATATCCCCCCTCAATACTATGGTTTGTAAAATTTTTCTAATATTCATACATGAGCTCCAATATTAACTTTTACTGCATTATTTTGAATATGTTATTTCTCCACTCCCTGATATATGTTATATACAAAGAACTGGGTACACTGAGCACTGCAGAGTCCATTCTTTAATTTCTTTATTGATGGGGATTTGTCACTTGCAGGTGAACTTCTGAATACAATCAGAAATGAGCATCTAAAAATTTTATTATGTAAATTACAGTTTAAAAGACTGTTGATTTATTTCTTTCGAAATTGAAAGATATGCCATGAAAAACCAATAAAAATACCTTAAAGTATCTTTTCAGATACTTTTACTCCTTTTATTTTTCAGCCATTGTGTTGAGGGAGTATATTTGTTCTATCAAACTGAAAAAAAAATGAGAAACAGATTATCATTTGCTCATAGATTACAATTACTCTGGCTTGTCAAATAGTGGGGTTCTTGTGATTGGCAGAAACTGCCCTGAGGTTTGGTGATCATTTTCAGCACTGAACAATTGTTGTGATTACAGAAATGTTGATGTAAAATGTTACACTAAGTTTTGGTACAGTCAAATAATATTTTGCTTTCAGGTGTATTAACCAGTTGATAAACATTTTTTTTCTTATCCTTGAAAATATTATCGTATGTAATTATTCCCACTGCAGCATGGCCTCACAGATCTCTGGAGGATGGTTTTTCATTTCTCCAATAGGATCAGTTCCCTGGTATGAGGGTAGAAAACTTTATATTGTGTTATCCTTGCATACTGCAATTGTATGGTTGAAAGAAGGAGAAACACCCTCACTATTTCAAGGCAAATCCTGTGGGATTTATACTAGCAGAGGACCAAGTTAAAATGCATTAGGTTAGGAAAATATAGAAAATTTATTCATTATAAAAATTGCCACCTGAGTTAGCAGTTTAAGAGAGTTAGTGATCATTATCTTAGTCATACTGTAAACTCCATTTGGAACAGGTAAATTTCTGTTTTCCACTTTTCTGCCTAAATGATTCTTCTGCTGCCCCACTTGTAGGTAATCCTGATAGAAACAGGATTAGAGTTTGAAAGGATATTCCTCACCAGCAACATCTGTCCTTTTTCTGCTTTTTTATTTGTCTGTTTTTGAGATGGAGTTTTTCTATGCAGTTCAGGCTGGACTTGAACTCACTATGTAGCCCAAGATGCCCTCATACTTGCTGTAATCCTCCTGCTACAACCTCCTTAGGGCTGCGATTACTGGTGTGTTCTACCAACCCTGACCTTTCTCCCATATTTAATGCTTTTCTTTCTTGAATACTTAGATGCTTATAAAACTTTGAGTCTATTATCAAATTGAAGCTAGAATAAAGATAGGAAGTACTAAACGAAGCAAAATAATGATCAGTTGGATGTCATTTATTGTTGTTTTTAATTAGACAAGGGAAAGATAGACATTGTCTATTAGGATTTTTTTCTAGATAAGACAATCATGTGTAGTACATGATTATGCTACCTTGTCCAACATGAAATAAAACATGTTTTGTCCTCTATTTTCAACCTCTTTTCAAACCACCCCTACAGTAAGTGTCTATCATGTCCAGTAGACAGATATATCATCACTTATACTCATTACTGCAGTCTGCTGATGTCTGTCCCCATGTAGCTTCACACCATTTCATGATTTTCCTTCTGTCTCTGCTGATGACACTGGTATACTGGAAGGTGTGATTCTCTTTTTTGTTTTTTTTTTTTAGGTGTGATTCTCAATGTGTGCCCTTTATCCAGCGGATTCTGAAAAAAAGTTGTTCTCTTGGCAAGTGTAGATATTATGAGGTAAGGAACAAATCACATGCAGATATTAGGCTTTTATTCAATCAGAAGGAAAAGGGACAGAGGGGCGCTTGTCCCACCCTGGTGCTACTTAAAAAAAATCTTTTTATGTCTTCCTTTCATATTGTCTGTCACAATTACTTCATACTGTACACTGAAAAGTGATTCTTTGATAAACCAAAATACATTTACCTGCTTGACTATATATGCTGTTTGGTTAAGGTGACCAGATGCTTTATTTCCTTTAAATTCAATTGATTTGCTTTGTAAAATTATATTTTTAAAGCACAGAGAATCATAGAATATTATAGTTAAAGAGAAAGAATATTTAATCACTCTACTTATAAGAGAGAAACTGTGCCTGATACTGTGTGTGACTTACCAAAAATTTATAAAGTTATTTAGTGAGATGAAGATATGTAATTAAGATTTTCTAGGTCTTATGTGAAAGCATTCACTGTGAATCATGATGCCCGCACCTGTATTCCCAGCACTCTGGAGGCTGAGGTGGGAGGATTGTTGCGAGTTTGAGACCAGCCTGGGCTATGTAAGTGAGCTCAAGGCCAGCCTGAATGGCATGGCGAGACCCTGTGTCAAAACGACAAAAAAAAACCATGATGCCACTGGACATCATTCCTTGATTTGTACTTCAGACTGTTTCAAAACCTATATGTAATTTAGAAAGTTCTGTCTACAAAAGGCAGAATGGTATTATTATAAAATTATTAACTTTATTATTAATTAAATTACTAGTTTACATTTTATTAATTTTATGAGGGATTTTAATAATCTTTATATAATATTTTAAGCAATACATTTTAATTTCCAGTGCAGGAATTGTAATTAAAAAGAGAAACAATTCATTAATTTATACTCATTTATATTCAATGGTTAAAAAGGTTCACTTGCAGAAATGTCCATTTCTACAATATGAATATGCTTACTACTAAATTGTACACTTAAAATTCTAAGTATAATAAATTTAATATCATGTGGGTTTTATAATACTAAAAATAATTAGTGAAAATCAAGAACCTCTTGTACACAAAGTTGTGATGAAGTGTATCTTTTTAATACCCACCTTTGAGACACATGGAACAAATGTGATTAAATCTATTAAACTGTCATAGGAAAATATGACTGGCTTAATTATACCATGATTATATACAGTGTGTCTCCAAGAAGAAAAGGCCATCTGAACTTTAAAATGTAGAGAAAGCAAGATAAAGGAATTTAAAAGCCTAAATCTTTTATAAGCATTATTCTGACGAGATGATTAAACTTGCAGGGATCTTACAGAATTTAAATTATGTCTGTCAGTATTAGTGATTGTAATTCATATATATATATATATATATATATATATATGACTAAAACTTTGATCAGTAAAACATCCATTGTTTGAAAAGTTCTAGCTGAATTTTGAAATAAAATCTTGTGATCAATTTGAAATTTCTCTCCATATTTCTGGATGTTGAGTTGGGAGGTTCCACTCTCCTCAGATACTCGGTAGATGATAAGTGGGAGTCTATCCTCTGCATGAGGTTTTAGTGAGGTATGACGTTTTAATTCCTAGAGGCCTTTTTAACTAATGTGATTGCCAACATATTTCACCTTCTACTACTACAAAAACAGAAGCGATATCTGACAATTTGGCTCAGTTTTATGGGACATTTGAAAATTTGTTTTCAGCACTTCTTTGCTTTTCCTCGCTTTTCTTCCTTTCAGAATCCTGAGAAGTCTGGTGCTCCCCAGACAGGAAACATGTGCATTGGGTCACTGACTACAGCCCTTTCCAATCTCCTGGATGACAGCCCCTCTTTGCCTCAAACCCGAGACTTTGTGCCTGTTTTTTCCTTTAAAAATAAATCAGTTTTATGGCTCATGTCTTCAACATCATGCTAACGCTTTTGTCCCTGTAAAGTATACCTGAAAATTAAACCCTACTGAGAAGTTCAAAGACGAAGGAATAAAGGATTTGTGGGCACTACCCTTCTTGTCATAGGTAGGTGAAAGTATTTTGTCAGTTTATCCCAGCACTTGTGTTTGTTCACAGTGACTGTGGGAAATAGGTGCATGTAGGATGCAAGAATAGGCAAGGGGAATTTTCTGAAGGGCTTAACTTTGAAACAGTGGGTTTCTGGCTCTTGCAGTTACCCTCAGACCTTCTTTTCCCACCAGGAACCAGGTGTACAATTTTAGAAATAAGGACATTTAGGGAGAGGCCAGTTTTTAAGACTTACACATAAGTGGAACCTGAACTCATGTAGCAAAATTTGATAGGCTTCTGTTAACTCATCCTAAACAGAACCAGAAAGGAAATATTAAACATATTTGAGTTTCTCCAATAATGAGGAACCCATTTTCCTATAAGTCAGAAGAGTACGCGTAACTATGTGCAAAAGCAAAATAATTTTGAGGTGAAATGATGCATTATGAAAATGTTTCTATAGTTTTTTAATTACCCTAGATAAAAAATTTTCACTTCTAGAATTTATAGGAAACATTTGTAATTCTCTATTTAAGGGTAATATTATTCTTAATGTCTTATACTTGCCCACCATGTGATTTGAAAGATTTAAGAGCTGCTGAATGTTACACAGTTTCCTGAATACAGAAATTAGATTTAGCCTCAAATATTTTTTTCTCAACAGATCTCTATTTCCGTTGTGGCATGGTGAATATACTGGTTGTAGAAGAGCCGTCATCCTTTTGTTAAGCAAGAAACCTATTAGTTAAGTTATTTCTTAAGAAAGGAACATGCAGTGTGTGAAGGGAAAGGGGCTCTTTAGGCAAAACATAGGGCATGAGTTACATTTTTGGATGGTTTTCTTGGGTTAAAGGGTTAAACCTAACTTTGATTGCTCTAACACTAGATCTCTGCACAGAGTTCTATGTGGAGACACTTAAATTCTCACAGAGTAAATTAACTTAAAATAAGTTCATTGAGATTGCAAAACTCTTAGAGTTCTGCTAGCCCAGCATCCTCATTTTATATACTTGCCTTGATTTAAGAGTCACCCACTGCTAGTCAATGACAAAAGAAGAGATTAGGTGTGTTTTTGTATTCCGTGTTGCAGTTTTCCTTTAAGTAAAGATGAGAGATGGCTTTTCCTTTTGTTGTAGAACATTAGCATAAGGGAGAAACTTCAAGAATGGAAATAAAATATTTACACGTACTTATCAAATCTCAATTATTTGGCACATGGATAATAATTTCATTAGTAATGAGCTGAGTAGGGAAGTTTCTGGGGAGGAGTAAATGCATGAGATGGCCTGAATAGTAGTGACACATCCCAGCAGGAGCAGCTTTCCAGAATCTATGAAATAAAAGTTACTATTATTCTTTTCATAAATAACTAAAAGAGCAGTAACTGTCAACCACATCAAGATACATCAAAAAGCACAGATCAGCACTCCAAAAGTTCCTTCCAAAATTCTTCCTTTCTGGGTTTCTTCAGTAATAAACATCACCCTGACTTCTAATTCCAGCTGATTTGTCTTGTCTCTCTTTCAAGTCTTTTCACTGAAGTGATGTGACATATACATTTTTTTCTGGTAGTCCTTGCACAAATGTTAATTTTGTCAAAGTCTGTTTCCCTTGGGTAGCAGTTTACATTTTTTCTTGAGTTCTTATTTAGTTCTGTGAAGAAAACAATGACAGATTTTTGTGTTTATAGACTGTTTGATTTGTGTGATGTCAGATAATGTTAGGTATTATTTTTTTAATTAGTTCATTTAACTTCTCAAATTTATGTAGCTGAGTGAATGAATTAGCTTTCATTCTCTCTACCAACTGCACAACACCTCCTTTTATAGAAGGGTGATTTCAGTATCTCACTTTGTCCCATTTTATTTTGATTGCTGCTGTGCTACCTGTATGCAAAGAGGGAACAAATGCAGCATATATATTGAAATAATAGAATTCTTAAACACAGGGACAAAAGTAGGATATTTATCCAATGCTCAGGTGATTTACTGTTTTCTGTTTCTCTCCTACTCAGGTGACTGCAGACAAGTTCCCTCCAAAGTCAATGAATGAGACAAATCATTCTCGGGTGACGGAATTTGTGTTGCTCGGACTCTCTAGTTCCAAGGAGCTCCAGCCTTTCTTGTTTCTCATATTTTCACTACTCTACTTAGCAATACTCCTGGGGAACTTTCTCATCATCCTCACGGTGAACTCAGAGCCCCGCCTTCATACCCCCATGTACTTTCTGCTTGCAAACCTGTCTTTCATAGATGTGTGTGTTGCCTCTTTCGCTACTCCCAAAATGATTGCAGACTTTCTGGTTGAGCATAAGACTATTTCTTTTGAAAGTTGTATAGCCCAGATTTTCTGTGTTCATCTCTTTGCAGGTGGTGAGATGGTTATGCTGGTGTCCATGGCGTATGACCGTTATGTGGCTATCTGCAAGCCTCTGCACTACATGACGATCATGAGCCGCCGTGTGTGCATGGTTCTTGTCATCATTCCATGGTGTGTGGGCTTCATTCATACTATTAGCCAGTTGGCATTTACTGTCAACTTACCTTTTTGTGGTCCTAATCAGGTTGACAGCTTTTTCTGTGACCTCCCTTTAGTGACCAAGCTCGCCTGTACAGACACTTACGTTATCAGCTTACTCATCGTTGCAGACAGTGGCTTTCTTTCCCTGAGTTCCTTTCTCCTCCTGGTTGTCTCCTACACTGTGATACTTGTTACAGTCAGGAAACGCTCCTCTGCGAGCATGGCAAAGGCCCGCTCCACCCTGACTGTTCACATCACTGTGGTCATGCTCTTCTTTGGACCATGCATTTTTATTTACGTGTGGCCCTTCAGTGGTTATTCAGTGGACAAAATCCTCGCTGTGTTCTACACCGTCTTTACTCCCATTTTAAACCCAGTTATCTACACTCTCAGGAACAAAGAAATGAAGGCAGCTATGTCGAAACTGAAGAGCCAGTTTATGAAGCCTGGCCAGGTTTCTGCACTCATAAGGAACATTCTTCTCCCAGGAACATAAATTTAAGGACTTTCCTCCTTCCTCAGTTTATACCTATAAATTTTCTAATGCAGTCATTGTAATATTAAAGGAAATCATTTTGGGGGCATGTGAAAGATGATTAACTTTAAGTAAAATGTATCTGTGATAATCAAATAGTCATAAAATTAATCTTTGCAATTTCATTATCTTTTTCTCTTCTCCATATTTTCATATTTCATTTTATATGTCTGAAGTTTTACTCATTTTAAAATTTTTAAAAAGATCACTTTTCTTTCTCAAAGCAGTGCTGCTCAGATTTTAACTCTAGAGTAATATTAGATACAGTTCTTTATGCCAAAGAGATAATAACTCTATTTAGATATATGGTATGATGTATAATATTTTATATGGCATGATAATATTGCATTTTACACTATACTTTGCAGCTGATGGCTCACAAAGGTAGTTCTATGACTAGTGTTACTGACTAGGAAATTGCAAATATGCATGGATATGTAGCAGAAAACATTTTATTATGTTTTAAATAATAAAAAATGTTTAATAAAAGTTTTAAACTTTTATAACTCCTCCTTGATGTGGCTACTTAATAAAAATAAAGTATTGCTCCTGCCCTTTGGCACAGCGCCTGCATGCTGCCTGGCAAGGGGAGGTCATGGGTTCGAGTCCCAGTACCAAAAAGTATATTCTTCATGGAAAACAAGTACTGAACACATTTATTCATCATGGTTTTGTTAATTTTTGCATGGTAACAATGAAATAGCTTTGGGAATTTCAGAGATAAATTGTAATTCTTTACTACTTCTCTTTATGATGAGTGCAGCCTGAATCTTAGTATAGAACATACACTCTTGTGCTAGATCTTCATGTTGCCATCTAGTGCATTAGGGTTCATTTTCCTATCAATATGTGATAACATCTTTTATTTTTCTGTGCATATTTTATGTAGCTGATATATTTTATTTGCCTAAGGTAGGCCCAAAAAGTGATAGAACAAATTTGAAGAATTTAGAGATAGTTGGACTTATCCCTCCATGATCATTTACAAGACCAAGAACTTTTAGGATTCTGTACTACTAGGTTTTTTTAGGTTTTCCCTCTTTCTTTCCATTTATAGGTTTTCTATGTTTCTACTATATTTTAATTTCATAATCTGGTGTAAAGTTGACTATATTCCAGAATTCATTCTTTGGAGGTTCTTAAAAAGAAATTGAAATTCCTTTCACTGAAATAAAAGGGGTCATTTCTCAGCCAAATAATTTCAAGTTATTAAAGTGATAAATAGAAATGAAAGCAAATATTCATGAGAACTTAAGTGTATTTATATGTCCACATCTTTCACAGCATTACAAGGCTATTATAATTCCATAATGCTCTAATTTTTATATATATTTTATATAATCATTGTACCAATGTTAATTTCAAGCTAATTAGAACTGCACAATAATAAATATTAGAATGTCACATCTCTTTTAAGCTTTAATAGGAAATACTAAGGATATAGATCTTAAATGGGAAGGGGATTCAGAGCTGGGGTAAGGGAAAAGGGAGAGAGAAAAGAATTCAGTTGTGTTATGCACATGGACCAACTCCACCAAAGGAATGTGAACATTTTGTATGGCAGATGTATACTAATAAAGATAAAACAATTAACCTTTAATTAATTAAAGGAAAATTTCTATGAGATATTTATACTGCTCATTTTATATAAGAGAAAAATAAGGTTAAGAAGGTTAAGGTTATTGTGCAGGGTCATTCGTTAAAAAGTGGCATAGTGGATTTCCTGTTCAGGCTTTAGTTGTGTTTTACTTTTTGATTTCTGATTGACTGAGAATGCACACTTGAATGTTCTGCCACTTGCTATGGTATAGACTGTGGCCAGTATAGAAGTTGTGATTCCTTGATTACAAGCTCACATATTTTTCCCTACTCCCTCTATAGAGAAATCTGAGAATCTTGGGGCTTAAATTTAGGGTACCTGGGTTCCTGGCAGTGTTACAACAGTAGTATTGGCAAATTCGCACAAAATGTCTTTATCAAATGGTATAAAAATTAAGAAACAATTAAGAAAAAGCTAAACAAAACCACAATAATGTGCTGCAGATGTAAGCCAAACAAACAATAAGAATTCAATGACTGTTATTAACACTATAAAATTTAGTTGGCCTAGGAAGTTTTACTTTCGTAAACCTAGTTTTACTACATTGATGACATTCATATGCCACCAAATATGCATGAGGGACTAGTGGAAGCCCTATTTTAAGGGTTTTATATATACTGATTAATTTAATCTTCTTAGTATAAAGTAAGTATAATTAATTTCTATAGTAGAAGAGATTGAAACAGAAACAAATGAATGAAATAATCTGACAGAAATCACACAGCTGGTAGTGGCAGAGCTAGCACTTGAGTGCTGGCAATCTGAGGGCCAAGGTGTTTTCCTAGATGTGACTTCACTCCATGTGTGCATTTATAGGTTGAGTAAAACAAGGAGCTCTTTGAGTACAGACTTAATATTTTACTTTATAAAAATACTTTCATCAGAAGAATATTGAGAACATGAAACAACTTTATTTTTCTTACCTAATTTTTTAAATAGAGAAGGACAATAGAATCTCTAAATTTGGATGCTCAGTCAAAATTTATCTGGAAAAGGCAAGGAAACAGATGATCCCCTAAAGTTTCTAAGAAACAACACAGTTCTGTGTATAACTTGATTTTTTCCAGTAGGACCCACATTCGACTTGTTTGATCAGTTGTCCATGCCTACATTTGGTAATCTGAGCAACCAATTTGAAGATAATTTATTTAAGATAATTTATTTAATTTATTTATTTATTCTTATTTAATATAAGAACCGTTGTTAATATCCTATCACCTTGTTTTGAAATCCTGTATCTTTTTTTTTTTTTTTTTTTTGCGGTACTGGGGATCGAACTCAGGACCCTGCACTTGCTAGGCAAGCGCTTATTCCACTGAGCTATATCCCCAGCCCCTTTTTTGTTTTTTTATGCTGTTTTGTTTATTTGTTTTGTTTATTTTCATTTTTTCTTTTCTCTTTAAAATTAAAAACAAAACATATGTATATACAAGGATAGCTGGGGTAGCTGTATTGCTGATATCTGTGGTTTATTGAAAGGAACAGTTAATGCTTAAAATTTTCTTTTTTCTTGACCAGTTTTGCATGTTTGAATCTGGTAATCAGAATCACCAATTTAAAGACAACAGTATATGTTATAAGAACCATTGTTGAATTCCTACCATCTTGTATGCTTAAGCTCTGTATCATCTCCAATTTTATTACTTGTTATTGTCTTTGACTGATCATACATCTGGTGACTGAGCAATTTTGTTGAAGGTAACAGTATATAGTGTAGCTACCATTGTTAATTCCTATCACTGTTTTGAGGTCATGTATCATTTTTGTTGTTGCTGTGTTGTTTTTGTTTTGTCTTCATTGTTGTTTTGTTAGATTTTTACTGTCTTTAAAATAAAAAATAAAGTTATATTTTTAAACTACTAAGTTTAAAAAATTGATTATAGTAGAAATATGAAGCTAATACATAATAGAATTCAACTCAGCAATAAAAATACATATATTCCAAAATAACTGCATAACCTGAAAAGTAGACAAAAAAGAATGTATTACATTATTCTACTTCTATAAAATTCCACAGGACTCAAACCAATCTAAAATTAGAGAAAGTGGATCAGTAATTGCCTAAAGAGAGGCTAGAGGAACCAATACTCTACTATGACAAATAAATGTACAACAGAGGTTGGCAAATTATGGCTCTCATAAATCAAATCAGGGTGATAGTCTATTTATGGATGGTCTATGAGCTAAGAGGACTTTTATATTTAAGGGAGTACTAAAAACATAAGGAAAAATAGGCAACAGAGACTATATGTGTATCCTAAAGCCTAAATATTTAATGTCCAGACTGTTACAGTAAAAGTTTGACAATTCTTTTACTGTTTGGCCAAATATCCAGTTTATTTTATTCATGTATGTATAGTAGCCCCAAGAACAGTTTGACATGTATAAAGGTGCTCAGTGAGACCTAGATGTGCGTGCGTGCGTGCGTGTGTGTGTGTGTGTGTGTATGTGTGTGTCTTTAATGACTGAGAACAAAAGACACTTTTGGATGATCTTTGGAGCTGTGCTTTCTGTTCATCATTGTCTAAATATTTTTGTAATTTCCTTTATTAAACTGAGTAAGGTTCTTTCAGTTTTCACATTTTTAACTTTCAAAAAAATTTTTATTCTTATATTTATTGATTTTTTTAAAGATAAAAGAATGAAAACATATTGAAAAATACACAGACATAAACAAAACAGCATAAAAACAATAAAAGCAATACAGAATTTCAGACAAGGTGATAGGAAATTAAATATAAGTAAGTAAGATTGATTAAATAATTAAACATTAACAGTTCCTTTTTATAAAGCAATAGACATTAGTAGTAAAATTATCTTAGCTATATTGTGTTTGTGTGTGTGTGTGTGTGTGTGTGTGTATATATATATATATATATATATATATATATATATATACCCACACACACATATTTTTCCCTTCTTTCTTTCTTTTCTCTTTTCCCTCATCCCAGTTCTTTTCTTTTGAGCAGTTTATTTTCCTTTCATAATATATATTGTACCTTTTAGATTTTATGTGTTATATCAGGTTCTTACACTAGGGAGACTACAATACTTACACATGTGAGTATGATTTATTTCATTTATAAGTATGGTCTCTAGTTGCATCCATTTACCTACAAAAGCCTCAAGATTACCTTTCTTTATACCTCAGTAATATTCTATTATATAAAAATACCACTTTTTAAAATTCATTCCTCAGTTGATGGTAATTTGGGTTGTTTCCATTATTTAGCTATGACAAACTATGCTGCTATAAACATAGATGCACATGTATTGCTGTGGTATGATGTTTTTAATACTTCTGGAAAAATACCTAAAAGGGAAATGGCTGGGTTGAAGGGGACCTCTAATCCTAGTTTACTGAGGAATCTCCACACTGATTTCCACAGTGTTTACACCAGTCTGTGCTCCCATCAACAATTAAGAAGGCTTCCTTTTCCCCCACAGACACTCCAACGTTTGTTGTGGGTTGATTTCTTGATGACAGCCATTGTTCCTGGGGTGAGATGGAATCTCACTGTTATTTTAATTTGCATTTCTTGAATGACTAGTGATGTTGAACATTTTTTCATGTATTTATTTGCCATTTGTATTTCTTTATCTGAGAAGTATATATTCACCTCAGACACCCATTTTTACATTGGGTTTTTGAATTTGGGGGGTTGATATTTTTTAATTCTTTATATGTTCTAGGTATAAGTCCTTTGTCTGTTAATTGTCTTTTTACTCTGCTGGTGATATCTTTAGATGTGCAAAAACTTTTGAGTAAGATGAGATCCAAGTTGCTGATTCTTTCAAGTATTTTCATGCAGTATAGTTGTTGTTTGTGAGTTGTCTGCCTACAACTATGTCTTCAGGATTTCTACCTATTTTCTCTTCTAGTATATTTATTATTTCTGTTTTAATACTTAGATCTTTCATCCTTTTTGACTTTAGTTTGGCACATGATGATAGACATGGGTTTAGTTTCAGTCTTTGGCATGTGGCAAGTCAGTTTTTCCTGTACCATTTATTAAAGAGGCTATCTTTTTTCCAATGAACTTGTTTGACATTTTATCAAAAATAAAATGGCTGAGTTTGTTTGTAATTGTGGCTGTATCTTCCAGTCTGTTCCATTGAACCTCAGGTCTGTTTTTTTCCAATACCATGCTGATTTGATCACAGTAGTTTTGTAGTGTAATTTAAAGTTCAGGATTGTGATATCACCTGCCTTGCCTTTGTTGCCCAGGATTGTTTCTGCTATTTGGGGTCTCTCCTACTTCCAGATATGTTTTAGGAATGTTTCCTCTGGATCTGTGGGGTGTACTAATGGTATTTTGACTGGAATTGCATTGAATCTGTACAACCATTTTGGTAGTATGGCCATTTTCACAATGTTGGTACTTTCTATCCATGAGCAAGGAATATTTTTCCATTTACTGAAATCCTCTTAAATCTCTTTTTTTCAGAATACTGTAGTTTTCATTGAATAGATATTTTACTTCCTTCATTACATTGATCCCTAAATATTCCAGCTTCTTGGATGCTATTGTGAAAGGTATGGTTTCCTTAATTTCTCTCTCAGTGTGTTTCTTGTTTGTGTATAGGAGTACTATTGATTTTTGAGCATTGACTTTGTATCCAGCTATGTTATTTGTTTTTTATTTCTAGGAGTCCTTTGGTGCAGGTTTTGAGATCTTCCATATAAAGAACCATGTTATCTGTAAATAATGATAATTTAAATTCTTTATTTCTTATCCTTATTCCTTTTATTTGTCTCTCTTGTCTAACTGCTCTGGTTAACGTATTCAAAAGTATATTGAATAGCAGTGGTGACACTGGACATCCTTGTCTTGTTCCTGATTTTAAAGTGAATACTTTTAGTTTTTGTCCATTTAGTATGATGTTGGTTGTTGGTTTGTCATACATGGCTTTGATCATATTGATGTAAGGACTATCTATTTTGATTTTCTGTATGGTTTTTATCATGAATGAGTGTTGCACTTTGTCAAAAGCTTTTTCTACATATATTGAGATGATCATATGTTTTTGTCTTTGGCTCTATTGATATGGTGTATTACATGTATTAATTTGCATATATTGAACTATCCCTACATCTCTGAGATGAATCCCATTTGATCATGGTATATTATCTTCTCAATGATTTCCTGCATTCTGTTTGCTAATATTTTATTGAGTATCTTTGTATCTATGTTCCTTAGGAGATTGGCCTGTAATACAGTTTTTTGTTTGACTTGTTCTCTAGTTTTGGTATCAGTATAACACTTGCCTCCAGAAATGAGTTAGGGAGAATTTCTTCTTTTTCAATTTTGTTGAAGATTTTGATGAGTGTTGGTGAATACGGTTGCTCCCATATTTGGTGCATACAGTCTTCTCTGAATTTCTTGAAGAATTCAGCTGTGAATCCATCCAGACCTTGGCTTTTCTTTGTTGGTAAATTTTTAATCATGTTTTAAATTTCATTAGTAGACTGGGTTATTGAGAATTTTTATATCTTCTCGATTCAAATTTGGTAATTTATATGTATCTAGGAATCTATCCATTTCTTCTGCATTTTCCATGCTATGGGAGTAAAGATTTTCAAAGTAGGTTTTGATAATCTTCCAAATTTTTACAGGATCTGTAGTGATTTCACCCTTTTCATTCTTATTGCATGAATTTGAGTTTTTTCTTTCCTTTTTTTGGTGAGGTTGGTTAGGGGTTTATCAATTTTATTTATTCATTCAAAGAACCAAATCTTTGATTCATTGCTTCTTTGTAGTGTTTTCTTCATCTCAATTGTGTTAATTTCTGCCCTCATCTTTATAATCTCCTCCTTTCTTTGGGCTTTGTGCTTGACTTGTTCTTCTTTTTCTAAAAGTTTGAGGTGGATCAATAAGCTATTTATTTGTTCTCATTCTGTTTTCTTGATATGTGAGTTCATCACTATAAAGTTCCCTCGGAGGACTTCTTTCAGTGCATCTCACAGCTTCTGGTAAATTGTATTACATTTTTGTTTGTTTACAGATATTGTTAAATTTCTTCTTTAGTTCATCTGTGACCCATTGGTTGTTCAGGAGGCTATTATTTAATTTCAATGTGTTTATGGAGTTTTGTGGTTCCTTTTGTCATTACTTTCCAATTTCATTGCACTGTAGTCAGATAATACGCATGGGATAATTTTAATTCCTTTGCATTCACTTAAGCATGCTGTATGGGCTAATATGTAGTCTCTTTTAGAGAATATCCCCTGTGTAAATGAGAAGAATGTGTTTTCTGATGTTTTCAGGTGGAATACTCTGTAAACACCTACTAAGTCCATTTGTTCACAACTTTGGATCAGTTCTGTTACTTCTTTGCTGATTTTTTGTCTATTTGACCTTTCTTTTTGTGTCAATGGGCTATAAGGTTCCCCATGACAATAGTGTTATTAGTTATTTCATTTTTCATAGATTAAGATTTGTCTCCCATATTTGGTGTATATGTATTTATAATTGTTATCTCTTCCTCTTACAGTTTTCCCCTTCTTTTAGTCTTTTGATCAATGGTTGTTATATTGCATATTATTATCTCCAAATCAGTTGCTCAGATTACCAGATATAAGCATGTAAAATTGGTCAAAATGAAAAAAATATGCATTAACTGTTCCTTTCAATAAACCACCAGCCAGGCCATGGATATAGCTCCGCAGTGCAAGTGCCTGCCTGGAAAGTGCAAACTCCTGAGTTTGATTCCCAGTATGCAAAATAAAACAGAACAAAACAAAACAACTCACCAGAAATCAGCAGTACAGTTACCCCAGCTATCCTTCCCCCCTCTCGTCTTTCTTTCTTTTCTTTCCCTTACCTTAATTGTTCCTTCCTTTAAAAACAAACCACTAATAGTAATGTGGAACAATAAAGGAAGAACAACTTAATGCAACTCCTCAGAAATAGTTGTATTTGGCAGTGAAAAAAATATCCATCATACAGAAACAAAAGCAAAGAAAAAGTTGTGAACAAAAAAGTTGACATTTAAGTCTTTTTTCTATGTATATCTTTTTGCTTCATAATGTATTTCAAGACAGAAACTTTATAGTACTATTATAAATTCATAAACAATTTCAGTATCTCCACTCTTTCTTTTATTCCATATTCCATATTTTTCCTTTTCTTTTTTTAACAATCTATTTTACATTCTGTTCCTGTATATTGAATCAGTAGTTTAAATGTCTGATAAACATTATCTGCTAAGAAATTATGTGATAATTTACATGAGAAATACTAGGTCAAGATTCAACTATCTTGGAGAAATAATCAGGTAGGTTTCTCTTGAAAGTGTTTAGTATGACACAATGTAGTTAATAATAATAAAAATTTGAGCTAAGAAATAAATGATTATGAAGTGACTTGCATGTCTCATAAACTGTGTAATATTTGAATATTCCATAAAACTATTGGCATCTTTTATTTCAAAACAATGATTTTTTTCACTTTTATTTTAAAAGTAAAAGAACAAAAACATATTAATGAACAGACACAAAGTAGCATAAGAATAGTACATTCAAAACTGAGTTACAGACAAGGTGACAGGGAATCAACAATGGTTGTTGCATTACATATTGATAACTTCGAAGTGTATACTCAGGAAGACAGATATAGACATGCAAAACTGATCAAAAAATAATCATCAACTATTCCTTACAATAAAGTGACCTAAGTCAGTAGTACAACTAAGTTAGATATGTTACATATACATACATACTTACATACATACATAGATAATTATCCCTTCCTTCCTTTTTGGTTTTTTTATATAATTTTTTTTAAAGTGTGAAAGAACCACATCAACAAAAAAAAAAGAGGAAAGCATTAACAAGGAGACACAAAGCAGCACAACAACAGGATAATCAAAATTGAACTATAGACAAAGCAACAGGAAACCAACAATACTTGTTGCATTGCATATTGACAACTTCAAAGCGTATGCTCAGGAAAACACATAGATATACATGATTGATCAGACAACCAGTCATCAACTATTCTTTACCATTAAGTGACGTAAGACAATAGTAGAACCATGTAAGCCATCTTGCACATATGTATATATGTACATACATACATACATTTTTGTCTCTTTCTTTTCTCCTTTTCCTCATCCCATCTGTTCTGTACTTTTGAACAGATTTCCTTCATGTCTCATAGTTTATATTCCCACCCTTGGGTTCTTACACAAGTGACACAATAGAGTGCTTGCACATGTACCTCTGATTTATTTCACTTATGAGTATGGTGTCTAATTGTGACCATTTGCCTACAAAGGCCACAAATCTGTCCCTCTTTATAGCTGAGTAATATTCCATTATATAAAAATGCCACAGTTTTTTAATCCAGTCGTATGTGGATGGACATTTGGGTTGCTTCCACCATTTAGTTATTACAAATTGTGCTGCTATAAACATGGGTGCACATATATCAGAGTGATATGATGTTTTCAGATCTTCTGGGAAAATATTCAAAAGGGGAACAGCTGGATTGAATGGAACCTCTAGACCTAGTTTGCTGAGAAATCTCCAAACTGCTCTCCAGAGTGGTTTCACCAGTCTGCAATCCCAGCAGCAGTGCAGTAGAGTCCCTCTTTCTCCACGGCCTCACCAGCATTTGTTATTGGGTGATTTTTTAATACTGGCCAATCTTACTGTGGTGAGAGGAAATCTTAGTGTTGTTTTTATTTGCATTTCTCGAATGACTAAAGATATGGAACATTTTCTCATATATTTATTTGCCATTTGTATTTCTTTATCTGAGAAGTGTGTATTCATCTCAGATGCCCATTTCTGGATTGAGTCTTTGAATTTGGACAGGTACATGATTTTTAATTCTTTGCATGTTCTAGAGAGAAGACCTTTGTCTGAGGGACAGCCAGCTAGGATTTTTTCCCAATTTGTGGGTTTTCTTTATACTTTGCTGGTGATTTCTTTAGACGTGCAAAAACTTTTCAGTAGGATGAGGTCCC